>PVKS010030816.1:0-24039 GCA_004027875.1 Aplodontia rufa
AATAATAATAATAATAATAATAATAATAATAAAGTCAGGGTTTGGGGATTTAGCTCAGTGGCAAAGCACTTGCCTAGCATGCACAAGGCCCCGAGTTTGGTCCTCAGCCCTGAAAAAAATAAATAATAATAATAATAAGTCAGTCTGTAGAGGTCCTTCTTGTGCCAGTATTGGTTTTCTTCTTTATTAAAATCGGTATCAAAGAAATATGCAATAGTCAATAATAGCTAAAATAACATGAGATTTCACAATGTGCCAAGGTTTGTTTTGAGCCCTTTCACATAAATTAACTCATCTTATAATTACAAAAATCCTATATAGTACAGGGACTGATTTTATATTAATTTTGCAAATGAATACACTGAGGTACAGAGCAGTTGAGTCACTTGTCCAAGACTGCACACCTTCTTACTAGTGTGCTGGGGATTTAACATCAGCCGGTCTGGCCTTAGAACCTAGCCATCAACACTGTACCAAGCTACACTCCTTGTCTAATAGGCACGTGGGGAACCAAGAAGGGAGAGAGTGAGGAAGGCTTGTGAAGAAAAGCAATTGTTGAGCCAACTCCACTCAGTTCCACAATTTTAAATTGATCCAGTAGTCACCTACGTGAGAATTCTCTTTCTATAGAGTAAATTCTTGATTTGCTCATCACCCCAGATGTCATCTCCTATTGAAGATGCCATTGCTTCCCAATCCTTAATGTGCACTCGCTTTGCCTTATTAAAATGCATATTCTGATTCCCAAGACCTGCGGAGGGGCTGAGATCCTGCATCCCACTGAGGGGGCTGATGCTCTTGGTCGCAGCCCACACTGCCAGACACCACAACACTGCCTCCCTCGCTCCTTAATGAGCATCCCTCATCTGAAAATCCAAAATCTGAAAGATTCCAAAATCTAAAACCTTTTGAGTACTGAGGTGACTCCACAAGTGGAAGCCTCCGCCCCTTGAAACTTTATTTCACGTGCAAAATTATTAAAAATATTGCACAGGTCCAGGGATGTGGCTCAGTGTTGGGAGCTTGCCTAGCATGCAAGAGGCCCCAGGGTTTGATCCCAGCATTGAAAACTAAGTAATTACCTGTATGCCAAGTGTCTCAGGTGTATGTGAAGTATAAATGAATTTCATATTTAGATGTGGGTCCCCTTCCCAAGACCCCTCATTATATATGCGAATATTGCAAATTATGAAAAAATCTAAAATGCATCCAAGGATTGTGGATCAGGGCTGCTCAGCCTTTGTTGCCTTTTCTTTCTCCTGTAATGATTTTTGACTGGCAAGAATCATTTTCAGAAGAGGAGGGATGACTTAATGCTCATTGGAGTCATGTGACTATTTTCCTGAGAAAATAACCCTTGATTATGTAATGCTGACTCTGGAACTGTTGCTTATTTTGAATTCCTGCTTCCAGGGCACTGCTGGGAGTGAGGCCATGGCCACGGAGGAGATGTCTAATCTGGTGAACTATATTCAGCCAGTCAAGTTTGAGTCATTTGAAATTTCAAAGAGTAAGTTTTCTTTGCAGAAAAAACAAAACCTTCCAGTAGCATAAAGTGAATATATTTTAAACATGAGATCATTAGATCAAAGTATGTTACCTTAAAATAGAAATATTCTGTTCTGGTGAACACTTGGATATAAACATGAGTTGAGTGTCTTATCATCTTCATATGTATATCAAACTATGTGTGTGCATATATGTGTGTGTATGTGTGTGTGTGTGTGTGTGTGTGTGTGTGTGTGTATAGATAATGGTGCTAGCATTGGGACCTAGGAACCCGCACATGTTAGGTAAGCACTTTTCCACTCAGCTACATCTCCAGCCCTGTGTTTTAATATATAAAAATAACTACATGATACAGTGTCCCGTAATGTTCTCCCAAAATATTTAACAGGGTATATTCCATACATGATTCTCTGAAATATATCAGTGCAACATGCAGTTAATTGAGAGTTTTACATTTGACTTTGCTTTGCAACACCACAGTGAAGTCCATCTGTTGTATAGACAGATGACAGTGTTGAAATGAACTAGGTACCTACTTCCCAGAAGGGAAGTAGGAGGGACTTGAACAACACTGGTAACTTGAAATAGAACCAATTTACCCCAATTTCTTTTGTCTAGCATAGTTTATTTATTTATAGGAATATGTAACTAACTTCAGTTCACTTTCTGTTTCCCTTCTTCCAACTATGCATCCATAGTGAATGCAAAGAAAAAAGATCATCTTCCCCCTAAATAGAGAAAAGGCTTTTTTATGAAAATGCTCCTTATATTTGCATAAAGCATAAAGATGGCATCAAACTAAGAGAATTCTGGAGACTTGCTAGGTGCTTATGCAGATGTGCTCTTTAATCCTGAAATTTTGCTTGAACACAGTACCCTCTTAAGGAGGGCTGTACGGACATATCAGAATCCAAGCTTCTTTATAACAGACGTTTATATTTGTTTAATTTTGTCCAAAGAGTCTTAGTGCCATCTGGTGTTTAAATATCTACAACAAAGAATTCCACTTCAATACAATTTTATATAGAGACATTTCAACATTTCTTGATGCCATATAATTACTAATATTCTTACAAGTCATTAAATTTGAAGCATCCTAGATATTTTTATATGACTATAACTTTCATTGGCTGCAAAATGAGTTTTTCTAATTTGTTAGTTAGAACCTTCTGATAAGGAGTGTGAGATGCAGTAGGTACATTGAACTTCTCAGAACCTGCTAACAACAGTGTCAGATGAACAAGGCAAGTACTTCTCTCCTGCGTTTCAGATCACTTTATCATCTAAGAAAAGGAACAGTGAACATGATTTACAAAGTACCCATCATGTGGACTTCATTTTATTGAACAGCCATCCTTAATGTAATTAGCCTTATGAAAGTAGATTTTATGATGGACCAAAATAAGAGAAGCTAGAGTAAATTGGAGAAGGCAGTGAAATGGAGAAGGAAAGAGACTGGAGGTGATCAGGAAGGAGAAAGAGTTTATTTTTTAAACGGTGGGGGAGATCAGAGAGGGAAAAGCCATCAAAAGTCATTTAAAAGCTTAAAATTGTCTAACCACTCCAAAGGTTGAGTCCTGTGATACGTGTTGATTGGAGTTGGGAAGAGTGGAGAAATTGACTGTCCATCTTTCTGAACTGAGATAATGTAGTTTTGTTCCTCTTATTCAAACTGGAGGCTTGAATTTCACTTTGAACCTGTTTCCGTAACACTCTTGTGTTACGGAATATTGAAATTATAAGCACATCCGCCTCTCTGCTCTTTTGTGACCTAATATGATAATGAGGCCACCAGACTGGAAAGTCTCCAAGGAGCCTTCTGTTTGAAATACCATAATTCTGTCCTCACATTAGTGGCTCCAAGTTAAGAGCAGGTGATGATATGGGTTTGAAGGAGAGAGTCAAAGCTGGCAGGAAACTTCCAATGGTTTCTTTTGTCAATGCCAGCAATGGCCTCAGGAAGCCAATCTGAATGGACTTAGAGGTCAGGATCATTGCTCTTTTAACAAAAAGCTTTCATTGCCACCTACCCTCCTTTAAAATCCATTCATGCCCTTAAATCACACAACCATAAGTATACCTTATCCAATCCATAAATATTAGAAGAAACAATGGGAAAGAGTCAACCTTTATTATAAGTAAATTATTCATAAAAAATTTAATAATGAAAGTTACAGTGAGAATGAATTCCCTGCAATTCACTAAACATTTCCCCACTTCTTTAATAATATAATTTACAACTGAATCTTATTTCTTACTTCTCTTTTTGTTGTTGAACTCAGAAAGAAACAAAAGTTTTGAAATGTCTTCCTTTGTGGAAACCAAAGGACTTGAACAGCTTACGAAGTCGCCGGTGGAATTTGTGGAGTATCCTTGATTTGACGAAAGACTGCTGAATTAACAGCGCTCTGAGGTCTCCTGCTATCTGCTTCTTTGTTCAAGAGGGAGAAAGATGCATGAAATGGCTTAAGTCTATAACCTGGGAGGGGCAAATGATCTCTGTTCTCAGTGCTGAGCAGGGGAGAACTGACCGTAGAGTAAAGGAAGCCCCGTTTGCAAGGTTGACACACACCATCCAGTCTTGGTAATTAGCTGAATCTTTCTTTTCTTCATCTGCAGACTGAAATAAGCTTCTAGCTTTGTGATTTGTTGTTTAGATTAGCCCTTTCTTAAATTTTTATTTTAAGATGGGCTCTCGCTAAGTTGATGAGGCTGGCCTTGACCTTGTGATCCTCCATTGTCCTGAGTTGCTGGGATTGTAGACGTGTACCACCGTGCCCAGTGTCATACAACGTTTTTTTAAAAAAATCCGCACTTTTTTATTCTTTTCTTTTTAGGTAGTGGGGATTGAACCCAGGGGTTCTTACCCACGGAGTCATTCGTTCAGCCCATTTTATTTTTTATTTTGAGACAAGGTCTCACTAAGTTGCTTAGGGCCTTTCCAAGTTGCTGAGGCTGGTTTTGAACTTGTGATCCTGCTGCCTCATCCTCCCAAGCTGCTGGGATTATAGGATGTGCCACCATGCACGAATCAAAGAGTACTTTTAATTTTTTTTTCATAAAATGAATGCTAATTATCCTGGAAACTTGATTTCATGAAGCAATTTCTAGAATAAAAGTTTCCTTTAAAACTCATCAACAGAGGAAGAGGAGCAAATGTAGACTTCATACATGAAGTCACAATCTCAAAATCACTATCATTAATATTCATTATTGGCTTTTTGTTTTTAAACAGGGAGAGGGAGAGTGAGAGAGAGAAAAGTGATTTTTATTTAGTTTTTCATGTGACTTTCATTCCTCTGACACTTTGCTGTGTACGTGGTGCTGGGGTTTGAACTCAAGTACTCATGCATGTGAGGCAAGTACGGTAATCAATGAGCTACCCCTCCAGCCCTCATTATTGACTTTGTGATAGATCTTTGTTATAGCTTTTATCTCATTGTACTCTCACAATACTCCTGTGATGTAGGAATTGTTAAATTTACTTTAGGGGTGAGGAAACTCCAGTACTGAATAGTGAAATAACTTGCCTACGAGCATACAGCTAGCATGTCCCCAAGTTAAGATTCCAGTCTGGTTTGCCCGGCCCTGAATCTTAGCTAACCCTCCACATAACTTGGTAAAAGGAACTTTTCCATCACATTTTAAAGATATCACACTGTTCAACAACGACACAGTTCTTAGCCTGGAAACTGAGCCACATTAAGAAGCAAGGTCAGAAACCTCTGTGCTCTGTTTACTTCATTATCCATCATAAAGAGGACCACAGTCTCAATAAATAGGGGGCAGGTTAAGAAAAGGAGCAGAGAGCATGTGGAAAATAGCTGTGCAGTTTGTATTATCTGCTTCTGCCAAATGCAATCCCATCTTCTCACATGGCTTCACATAACATAGCTTCCTGCTGTGTCCTTCATCTTTAAGATTGTCCTTAACAATTTGCACAAAATCACATTGACTTGGGCTCAGCCATTTCTGCCACCTCATTAGTTTCCACCCACGAGGCTCTGCTATGATAATGCTGTGTTTATAAGAGCACACTTGTTCTGTTTAGTCAGGAATCTGTCTGCATAGTTTACCAACTAACCCAGTGTAATCATCAAGGTCCACTCCGTTTCCCCAGTGAAGAAAGACAGAAATTAACCTTGCACTTGATATCGCATTTTTTTTTTACTGTATTCGATACTTAACATGATGGTCCAGATATAACAAAATGCAGTTAAGCAGGATATATCCCAAAGGAACACGTGTGGACTCATCCAACTACATGCCCCAGCTCTTCTGGAATGCAGGCTGTCAGATGGTGGCCCTGAACTTCCAGACTGTGGGTAAGTAGCTCACCTGCCTTCTGTTCCAGAGTCACATTTCAAATGCTCCCAAAACAATCCCCATGTAACTGGGGGCAAATCCTTACCTTAAAAAAATGAATGAAAGTATATTTCCATGAAGAAAAATCAAAGCCCACATCCCTAAATTTTCAAAATCAAGAAAACTTCTTCAATAATTTATAGACAGGGCTTTATTTCTATGGGTTTTGTATTATTTTTCAGGCATTTTTTTTAATTTTTAGAGCAGTATGAAGTTATTTTAGGAAAGATGGAAATTTCCAACAAATATGAAGGAACAAAGAAAACTTGCAAAAATGCGAATTAAGAGATTCAACATTGCTAACTTGTAGTTTGGTGATCTGTTCATTTGTTGTTGTTGTTGTTTCTGTATATGCACTTCTCCATGAAATTCCTTGTTAAAAGAAAATATAGAGAAACATACACTTAAATCCTAAACAGAAATGTGGATTTTAACAGCTATATATTAAGCATATTTCACCATTCACTAAAAACCCATTTCCTATCACTGGACACTAGAGATTTTCTCCAATTATTACCAGTGAACTGAGAACAGTCGTCGATGTAAATTATCAAGTCTCTCTCCTAAAGATTTTTTTAAGTTCCTAAATAATGTAATTACATATTAAAGTATGCAAAAGTTTTGAGCACAAAGTTTTTGGCATATTGCTAATTTGTGCATAAAAACCATTGTGCCTAGATTATTCAGAAGTATACTCTCTCATTTGAGCTCTTGGTTAAGCACTATCATTTAACAACAATAATAAAATATTAAACAAAATATGTCCTCTCACTGTTTTAATTATATTTCTTTAATTTTTATTCAGGGTGAACTTTTTAAATGTTTCTAGGCTTTTTATATTTCTGCTTTTATGAATTATCTCTTCTTAATAGCAGGAGTAATGTCAATTTTTCTATTCTTTTGTGATAGCAATTTTAATAGGATGTATTTTATTTCCTGAAATGGAGAAAATTTTATGAGATTGGGTTAAGTAATTTTTTATTTTATGTCCTTTGGTTTATTTTATGTTGCCAGCCTCCCCACATACCATCAGATCTGAATTTATTCTCATGATTTCTTTTGTATTTGTAATTTAACCTTATCATCCATCCAAATATAATTTTGGTATATAGCCATGGTAATATCAATCCTTTTCTTAACCTAGAGAATTATCCTGCTGAGCCAACACATCAACATACAGGCACAGGCAAACTGAAATGGCCAAGTGAACTAAACTGACAGTTCTCAAAAGAAGAAATACAAATGGCCAACTAATATATGAAACAAAAAGTTCAGTATCTTTAGCAATTACGAAAATGCAGATCAAAACTATACTGACATTTCATCTCATTCTGGTTAAAATGGCAGTCATCAAGAGTACAAATAATAATAAACACGGGCAAGGATGTTGGGAAAAGGAACACTTTATACACTGACAGTGGGCTTATAAATTAGCAAAACCACTATGGAATTAGTCTGGAGGCTCCTCCAAAGACTAGGAAGGGAACCACCACATGACCCAGCTGCTTGGTATTTATCCAAAATAATTAAAGACGGTATACTATAACGATGCATGCATACCCATGTGTATAGCAGCACAGTTCACAATAGTAAAGCTATGAAACCAGACCAGGTGTCCTTTAACAGGTGAATGGATAAAGACAATGTGATACAGGTACACAATGCAGGTTTACTCAGCCATAACAAAGAAAGAAATTATGTCATTTGCAGGAAAATAGATGGAACTGGAGAACATCTTATTCAGTGAAATAAGGCAGATGTTTTCTCTTATGTGAAAACTAGAGAGGAAAAGAGAAAAAAAAAAAGAATCTTATGAAAAAAAAAAAGAAGAAGAGGAAGGGCAGGGGGAGGTACCGGGGAATTAACATGACCAAATTATGCCATGCATATGTAAGAATGTATCAAAATGAATCCCATTATTATCTATAATTCTAATGCACCAATAAAAAAATTTTAGAACTATCCCACTGAAATGGAATTACAGCTTATTAGATGAGACCTTTTTTGTTAATTCAAAATTTTTTCTATTTTTCACTTTATGTACTTTAAATTAATAAATTTGTCTTCCCAGAAGCAATAGTTCAGTTTTTATAATGTTTAAGAATGTGGCTTATGGGGGCTGGAGTGGTGGCTCAGTGGTTAAGGTGCTTGCCTGGCATGCACTAGGACCCGAGTTCAATCCCCAGCACCACTTACTTCACTGCTATTAATTTTCAGTTCTTTTCTTGATATTACCACTGGGATTCTTTTTTCCAAAATTTTCCAAATGAATTTAGCTTAATTGGATGATGTTTTCCTTTGATGATTAAAAGTTTGATTAAAATCACATCAAATTTATAAATTCATCTGAAGAAAATTAACATTTTTAATTTTAAGTTTTCTTAGCACAAAACGAAAGTATTTGTCTCTTCACTTTGAAATTCTTATGTTAACTCCTTCAGTAAAATCACCAGTCCTCATTAGAGGTCTTGTTCCTTTAGATGAAATCGCTCTGTTTTTTTGAATTATGTTTTTAACAGATTGTTTCTAGTTATTGATATTTATATATTTATTTATAAATAATTTCGTGAATGAGCATTTTCCTCAGCTCTTATAGTAGCCTATTTTTTGGCAATCAATTTTATTTGGTCTTTCAAGCACACAAACAGTAATTTAAACACATTTAATTTCTCCTATTCCTTCTTCCTTCAGGCTTTGAGCATTCTAGATAATATTAAACGATAGCAATGAAAGTGCCCATCTTCCTTTTCATCCTACTACTTAGAGGGCTATTTTGTTTTGTTTTGCTTTTGGTATGAGGGATTGAACCAAGAGGAACTCAACCACTGAGCCACATCCCCACCCAGTCCATTAGTATTTTTTTTTTTTTTTTGAGACAGCATCTTGCTAAGTTGCTCAGGGTCTGAGTTGTTGAGAGTGGCTTTGAATGTGCAATCCTCTTGCCTCAGTCTTCCATGACTCTGGGATCACAGGTGTGCGCCACCACTCCTGGTCTAGAAGATGTTAAGATGTTGTGATGTCATTGAGAATTATTTTGGTTATGATTTTGTGCTGATTTTGTTTTATATCCTAAAGAAGTATACACTTGTCCTAATTGACCAACAATACTTTAGGAATTTATGTTGAACACTTCTTTCTTGGACTACAATTGAGATGATCATATGTTCGTTAATATGATCAATTAGTATGATCAGTTATCATAATAGCTCTTCTCATGTGTAATTATTCTTTTATTCCCAGGATAAACTACTTGCTAATGTAATTTCTTAGGCTTTTGGAGTTAATTCTGTTCAAATTTGGTAGGTTTATTATTTTCTCTTTTCTGGGTACTTTGTCTGATTTTGGTATTATAATTATAAAAGTTTAATAAAATGAGAGAGAAAATTTTACTTATTTTCCCTACTCTAAAAATGATCTGTTACATGGAGCTTTGAAATAATCCTATCATTACCTCCTTATGTCCACCTCAGTAGAGATGACTCATGACACAGATAATATGGAACCGAAACAGCTTCCCAGATTCCTTATGAGTGTTTATTTTATTTTAATTTATTATTTTACTTGTGGACCTGGGGATTGAACTCAGTCTCAGCTTGATAGAAAGGTGCTCTACCACTGAGCCACAGCTCCAGTTGCCCAACTTTATTTTTTAGCCAGCAACTGCAGTAAGTGTGAGCATTTACTTCATAACACTGATTAAACTTTAGAAAAACTTTGATCAGAAAAAGTCAATGCATAATTAGATATTGGTTGTAAGCTAATTATAGAAATGAAAATTTTAAAAAGGAATTTTTTTCCTATAAATGAAGAAAAAAGAGTTATAGCATCCTCTGTTAACAAAGCATGGAGAAGTTCATCATCAAAATTTTGTCTTAGAGGAATATAAATTGATCTAAGCTTTCTGAAGGGCATTTTAACAAGACTTATGAGAGAATCTTTTCCAATGTGCACATCTTTTGGCCCAGAAATTCTACTCCTAGGAAAATCATTGATTCAATATTCAAAGATTTCACCACAGTGATGTTCAACAAGATATTATAAATAATGGTGAAAATTGAAGTAATATGAATGTGCTCAAAGAGAGGAGTGGTTGGATTCATTTCTACTCCAAGGAATTTTATATTGGTGTCAAAATTAAAGCAGACATGCTGCATGTAAAGTACATTTGAAGTGGAAAAAAAGATCTCTAGATTTGGGGATTACAGATGGATGAATGTTTCTCTGTACCTTATTTCCTATGTTTTTGCATTGAGTAGCTATTTCTTTGGTTAAAGAGAACAGTCACAAAAGTGTGCTCTAATAAATCTTAGTTCCCAATATTTTTTTCTCATTGCAAACATAAACACATTCACAGCAAGGCTTGTGTTTTTGATATTTAGACCTGGCCATGCAAATCAACATGGGGATGTACGAATACAACGGGAAGAGTGGCTACAGGTTGAAGCCAGAGTTCATGAGGAGGCCGGACAAGCATTTTGATCCATTTACGGAAGGCATCGTTGATGGGATAGTGGCCAACACATTATCTGTCAAGGTATGCACCCTCCTTCCAAACTTGTCCCTAACAAAGGTCTTGAATATAACCTACTTTGCATAAAGAAGTTGTTTAGTCATTAAACATTTAATAGCTAGTAAAGGTTCCACCTCCTTCCTGCATTTTTTTCCTTTCAAGTATAATGAGCTTCTCATGAGCTTCATGAGAAGCTGGGTGTGATGGCGCATGCCTGTAATCCCAGCAACTCGGAAGGCTGAGACAGGAGGATCTCATGTTCAAAGCCATCCTCAGCAACTTAGCAATGCCCTAAGCAACTTAGCGAGACTCTATGTGAAATAAAAATTAAAAAGGGTTGGGGATACAGCTCAGTGGTTAAACACCCCTGGATTCAATGCCCTAGACCCTCTCTTCTCCCCTAACATGCAAAAAAAAAATGCTCCTTAAAAACTTTCACAGGACACGTAAATGAGAAAAAGGGGCTGAGCCCCTTCTTAATCTTACTAGGGTCCAATCAAATGAGTTAGTGAGACCCACCATGGCCAGTCCTCTCTTTGGTTGTAAATAACCCACATGAAATTTTGCATGAATGTTAGTGACTCATACGGGAGAGATCTGCTGCCCGCCACCCTACAAGTTCCCATTTGTTCCGAGCAAAATTAGAAAAAAGAAGTTCTCTAGTTTATCAAATATTGAATAGAAGCTTTCAAGTTACCATCATTTTTAAATTTCTACCTGACCATTCAGAGATTTTAAAACTCAGTAATCTTAAAGGGTTGCTTTATTAAAAACATATCTGATCCTAAAAATTCATTCAAAAATGGCTTTCATCAAAAAAAATGGCTTTCATCAGTTCTTAAAATAGATGCTCCAGCAGCTTTGCTTTCTTTTATTTATTTTTTTGTGCTGTGAGATAATGCTTTTAATACTATGGAAGGGAAATTTATTGTTATAAACAAGTTTTTACATGGATTCTATAAGCCCTTTGTTTTTCAGGCTAGAATTTCACTTACTTTTTTAAAGTATCATTTATTTTATGTTTTACTAAATAACTACATAATTAAGAAACTTTTATTGCATGCAATGAAATTTTCAGATTAGACTTTAACCAAGGATTTAAAAGCTATGTAAAAAGAGACCCTATAACAGTTACACTAATTTCTATCTAACTTTAGCAACCAATCCCTCTTTTGCTCCAAAATGTATATTACTTTATATCAAAGATTTAAAATAAAATATCAATGAAATATCTTGTCTTTTGAAGTAGTTTAAAATCACATATATAAGAGTGAAGTTGGCAGAATTTGAGCTTCACAATTATATTTGTTTGGGGAGTTTGTTTTCAGCCAAGGATGTCAAATTCCTGTCAAGTGTGATTAGGGTAAACTCAGAAGCATCATGCCCTGACGAAATGCTCGTTTGAGAATCTGTCGATTCTGTTATAACTGAGTTGAGCTAGTAATGTTTTTGCCTTATTTGCAGAATCACCCATTTTATACTTGCTTCGTTGCTTGTTGTTCCGTGTCAGAACGAGCAATTATAAAACAAATACCCAGAGGCAGGAGAGTCAGAGGCGGGAGAGGTACTGGAAGCCCATGCCTTTGCACCCTGCTGCTTCCATCCCAGATGGGGACACTGTTCTGGAGCTGTGCATGAATGGACAGGCCCCTCTGCCATGGAGTCCTTCTGCCTTGCACGGTACAGCCAGACCCGGATGCACCTCAGAGCTGTCACTCATGCCTTTGTTTTGATCTGGCGTAGACTTTATAGTTCCAGAAAGGAACAAAATCACCCATTTTACTGATAAGAACACTGTAATTTTTTTATAAAGAGAGAAGGACAGTGAGAGAGAGAGAGAGAGAGAGAGAGAGAGAGAATCAATTTCTATTGAGTTTTCACATGGCTTTCATTGCTCTGATACTTGGTTGTGTACGTGGTGCTGGGGTTTGAACCCGTGTCCTCGCACATGCAGGGCGAGCTCCATAACTGACAAGCCACCTCTGCAGCCCTAAGAATACTGTGTTTTAAGATCATTACTTTACTTTAGGTATCTGCTTTGATCAAACAACATAAGCATGCAAAGTCTTTGGCGCCTCTGTGTTCCCAGGGGGACTCATAATCACTTGAAAGTCTCAAACATGTCTCAAAACACGGGCTAAGAGGTTCTCATGTGAATCTCCTATTAACTCGGAGATTTTTGCTAGTGGATCCTGTGCACACAACCAGAGAGCACAAGGGAAATGAGTGCTCCCAGACAGCCTCTTGTGTGACTTTCTGTCTCACTTGTTCAGAATCTCTGACCCCAACAGCATACAGCCAACTTTAACTTTATGCAGCCTCTGATGACTTTTCTCATGCTACCACTGTGTCTGACTTTGGGCTTAGCCCTAATCTTGGAAATTCTGACACCTTCCAGGGACTGGGAGTTCAGAAAGCTCTGGACTGGCAGGCAGCTGTGTTCCAAACACACAATCCGGAGTCATCAGGTTTATTCCATCATCTCTTGCTTCCTGCTTCTGTTCTGTTTCTGATATAGAGCAGAGGTCTCTCTGCTCTGCACTAACCTTAGTGGAAAGTGGCAGATTCCTCAGATTTTTGACAGCTGGGTTAGAAAAAGAGGGAGACATGTTATGCAAGTATAGCTTCAACATCTCCTTTTACTCCATAATATTAGTTAGTTCAGAAGTCAGGGAGAGGATACCCAAAATTTTGCAGATGGATAACTGGGCGAAATTAGAGGTAATGATCGCCTGGTCTTAATGGTTCATGGTAGATATTGCTTATTTATTCCTCCTCCTATGTCTTATTAATTGACTCCTAAGCTCCCCATGGTCAATATTCCTCCATAAACTCCTTAAGAAAAAAAATCATATTGCTACTCTCATTTCTGTTTCATTTTCCTTGTAATGCAGCATTCATCAACAGCATCTATGGCTCCTTTGAAAAGCCTCCTGTGTCTTTGTACTTATTTATCGAGGTTTCTTTTTTATTGTTTTCTAGATTATTTCAGGTCAGTTTCTCTCTGATAAGAAAGTTGGGACTTACGTAGAAGTGGATATGTTTGGTTTGCCTGTGGACACAAGGAGGAAGGCATTTAAGACCAAGACTTCCCAAGGAAATGCCGTAAATCCTGTCTGGGAAGAAGAACCAATTGTGTTCAAAAAGGTGGGTCTCGGTGGCACACGCCTGTAACTTCAGTGACTCAGGAGGCTGAGTCAGGAGCATTGCAAGTTCTGAGGCCAGCCCCAACAACTTAGGGAAATTTTGTTTCAAAGTAAAAAGAGTTGGAGATGAGGCTCAGCGGTAAAGCAACCCTGGGTTCAACCCTCAGATCCTCAGTATCAAAAAAAAAAAAAGTGGGGATGGGGGGGTCTTATGGTCTTGACACATAACTATGTTTTCAACAGAGGGGAAAGATTAAACAATTCTTTTTTTTTTTTAAGAGAGAAGGACAGTGAGAGATAGACACAGTGATAGAGAGAGACAGAATTGATTTTTATTGAGTTTTTCGCATGGCTTTCGTTGCTCTGACACTTAATTGTGTACGTGGTGCTGGGGTTTGAACCTGTGTACTTGAGCATGCCAGGCAAGCGCCTTAAACACCAAGCCACCACTCCAACCCCAAGATTAAACAATTCTTAATTTGACAATTTAGAAGTTTACAAAGCAATACCGGAAAAAAAGCAATCATGTTTTGAAAGCATTAAACTAAATAAATAATGGCAAAAACTTTACTGTGTTTAAACGGACTTTTCTCATTTCCCACATTGAGAATGTTCATATGAAAATAAAGCAGCTCATTTCCTCCATACACCTCCCAGGGGAAGGTGATCAAACACAGATGGAGGCCAATTATTGATAACCTATGTCTTTTCCTTCTGAAAATTTCACTTAGAGAGCAACAACGTGACTTTTTATATAAATGCGCTAAGTAGAAACTTTGATATGTCTTTGGAAAAGCAGGACCTAACACATTATCGGTCTAGTTCTTTCTTGAAGCTGTTAGTTCTTGTAACCAGGTGTGCCTTTAACATCCCCCTAGGTGGTTCTTCCTTCTCTGGCCTGTTTGAGGATAGCAGTTTATGAAGAAGGAGGTAAATTCATTGGCCATCGGATCTTGCCAGTGCAAGCCATTCGGCCAGGTGAGAAGCTCATTATCAAAGCTGAAAAACCCCATCACTACCTTGCACGACTATTAAAACATGACTTAGATGACTCTTTGCTGATCTGTAATCTTGCAATATAGGAGATATGTGATTATTTATTTAAATCTGGTAGTTTTTTGTTCTTGTTCTTGTGACCCATGCTAGTGTACAAGTCAAGTCTTATCACAATAATCATGTGTAATAAACTATCTATAAACTTACATGTAAGAGTTTATGTTCCTGGCCCACAGATCTCAAGGTTGCAGATGTATTGGTCTGCTTTTCACTACTATAATTAAAATACCTGAGGCAGGATGCTTTATAAAGAAAAGAGATTTGTTTAGCTCACAAGATCTGGCAGTCCCATCAATTTTGCCCCTGGTAACGGCTTGATTGTGGGTGGTATCCTAGCAGATATGTACATGTGGAATAAGAGATCACCTTGCCAGGTAGGCACCCAAAGACCTGAGTGGGACCTGATATGCACTTTCTAAAAACCCCCTCTCAAGAACTAACTAACGTCCTGGAGAACAATCTCAATCCCTTCTCAAAGCACAACCCCAGTACTAACCCTTCTACTTGGCCCCACTTTTTACAGTTCCCACCACCTCTCACATTACCATACTGGGGACCAAGCTCCAACAGATGGATTCTTAGGGGACAAAACACATCCAAGCCATAGCACAAGGTTTACCTGATCTAGCCTGGCCTCAAGTGCACGGTGTGCTTCAGGGTATCAGCTGGGCGCAGGTGTGCTCATTCTGGGCTGCAGGGTGAGGGGACAGTGGCACCACAGTATGGACTTCTCTTGGAAGATCACCAAAATGCCAAAGGCCCAGTCCAATTCTGCATGTGCATTTTAAGCCTCTGCTTGCGCCACAGTGCTAACATCCCATTGGCCATTGCAGACCACACGCGGAGCCCCATGTCAAGAAATCATGTCAAGTGCAATTCGGTTATAGAAAGCAAATATGGCTGAGTAGTATTCCATTGTATATGTGTTTGATATCAAATGGATGGAGATGGAAAGAATTATGCTCAGTGAAGTATCCCAATCTCAGAGGCTCAAGGGCCGAATGGTTCTCTCATCTGTGGACACTAGAATACATGGGGAAGCAGTAGGTTAAACGGCTAACCTAACAATAACTTCAAATTGTATGATTCTCAGTGAAATAGGGGGGATGGCTCCCTAGGATACTTGGAGGCGTAGGGAGGGGGACGAAGGGGAGGGTGTAGGAAGAACTCCTAGGATACTGGAGAGTGGGAAGATGGGGAACCATCTCAGAAGCAGATGTCATTCCTCCGCGAGACGCCCATTTAATGCAAGAGTTCTTCTGGGGGAAACTGAAACAGGTGAAACCCAAGGTGGTCATCCACGTTTTAGCATTACCCCTGGATAACAAAGTATATGTACATTGGTTATTGATGGTTTGATAATGTTTCCCTCTCATTTGTATCTCTATATACTCTTAAGTAACAAAAAAATAAAAAATAATAAAAATTTAAAAAATAAAAAAAATAAAGCAAATATGGAACAATAATTCAAACTCTGGTATATGGTTTCTAATTCTGTCTTCTGGGGAAAAATCTAGTTGGAAAGAAAAGAAACCAGGATCAACAATATTTACCTGTCTGATGAGGAAAATAAGACCACATCACTCAAAGCCATGTGATTCCAATGGGAAAGAAGTGACCTGTATGCCATCCAAGTCACCTAAAATAAACCCTTCCATCACATAGAAGTTTGTGGTCATAGCTAACACTGTGAAGACAGTATGTAATAATGTGTGGTTGTCACCCTCCAGGCTATCACTACATCTGTCTGAGGAATGAAAGGAACCAGCCGCTGACGCTGCCGGCTGTCTTTGTCTACATAGAAGTGAAGGATTATGTGCCAGACACATATGCAGGTAAGCAGCCAGGCTCAGAGGAATAGCTGCATCTGGGATTATGCATATTTTTGTGAAATTTAGTGAAAGAAACACTGGACCAAATAAAGAAAGGAGATGGTGGCCTCTGAATGGACTCCATTTTTTTAAGTGTGTTTAAAGATAAGTCCTTCAGGCTTTTGTGATTACATTCCAATGTAATTTGTTTTCACTTAAATCTCAATACCTCAGTTGAGAGTATATTCACTCACTGATAATCTTATGGGCTCAGCAATTCTTAACCCGTGCCTCTCAGAGCTACAGCTGTTTATCTAGGTCTGTGCAATGAATTTGGCCTCAAGTAGTTTTCAAACCTTGATCTTGATGGGCACAGAGTTGACACCCATAATGCCAGTGGCTTGGGAGGCTGAGGCAGGAGGATTACAAGTTGGAAGCCAGCCTCAGCAACTTAGTGATACCCTAAGAAACTTATCAAGAACCTGTCTCAAATAATTTTTTTTAGTTTTTTAAGAAAACTGCTTGGGATATATAGTTCAGTGATAAAGAGCCCTTGGGTTCAAAAATACTCAGTACCAAAAAAGAAAAAAAAAATCCTGATCCTTTTTCATGGATGGAATCCTAAATTTAGAGGAATTAATTTGTGATGGTATCAACCAGGAATCACAAATTTAAATGCTTATGATGCCAAGCATCTAAGGGGTGGGGAGGATGCTGGGGAATGGTGGGAACTATGACAAACCTGGAGCATATCCCTCACCCAGAGATGGCAGCAACAATTCACTCCACCTAGTCACTGCCCTGCAAATGAGGCAGTATTGCCCAATCTTTGGATTGTTCCAACAGTCTGGAAAGTGGGCTGTTTCTGTGAAATGTCTCTGTTTGTGAAGTAGCATTTGGGCCAAATAAGACAAGTGTGTGGGTCACTGCTGGGATGGATGGAAGCTTCCAAATGAAAACTGGAGAATATGGAATTTGGAGGCACCCTGAGTTGGAACCTGTCCGCATGGCTTTCAGAGCTGAATTCGTTTGCATTCAGTTGTCTTGAGGTTTCAGCAAATTCCTGACTCTTATTTCCAAAATGTTGCGTGGATGAGTGCAAAGGCTCATATGTAGATGGAAGAATGAAAGAAGGGTGCCGAACGAGTGAATGGATGAGGGGGTGGGTGGGTGATGAGGGAGCACGTGGATGGATGGGTAGATGGGTGGGTGGATGGATGGGTGGATGGATGGGTGGATGGGTGGGTGGATGGGTGGACAGTAGAAAATCAGTGACTCCAGATCCTCCGATCTGAAATGCTTCCTCCCTGTTTAGATGTGATCGAAGCTTTGTCAAACCCAATCCGATATGTGAATCTGATGGAGCAGAGAGCAAAGCAACTGGCTGCCTTGACCCTGGAAGATGAAGAAGAAGTAAAAAAGGAGGTAAGAGGGTGTTCCGATCTTATGCATGGCACATTGGAACACAGTTTCATGGATCTCCACTTCATGCACAAACCGTCCGGATGCTTAGAACATCTCAGCTCTTCCTAGTTCGTTCCTTTTCGGTATTCTGTGGACACCACAAGCATCTTATCTTATGATCACATTACATAGTGCACATCTTGCCATTCCAGGTGTTTCTAGATGATTTCATACTGCCTAAAGGTGTTCAAGGTACAGGAAAACAAAGATAACCAAGTCATTTACTATTTTCCTTTGCTTTTAATTTAAACTGCATGATTTTCAAAGTGTTGTTGTGATTTCTTACATTTTGCAAAGTACTGAACACAGCCTCTGGAATGTGGTATGAACCACCAAATGTTTACTGGTGTGATATAGACATAATTATGGGTTCCTGAAATGATGTATATAGTGCTCTAAGTTAGATGTCACAATGTAAAGAATAATTTTTGTTAGTGCTTTTGGAGTTACAGGGGATTGAACCCAGGACCTTACACATTCTAGACAAAAGCTCATTGCTGACCTCCATCCCTGGTCCTTTTTTATTTTATTTTGAGTTAGGTTTCACTGAGTTGCCCAGGGTTTACCTCAGATGTACAGTACTCCTGCTTCAGCTTCCCAGGATGGGATTATGGCATGCAGCACCACACCCAACCTGAAGAATAATGAATAAGGGGTGAATAAATATTACAAACGAAGTCTAAAAACATAAGGTCTAAATAGAACAGCAATCCTTTTTACTTTTATTATTATTATTATTGATGGCACTGGGAAGTGAACCCAGCAGCACTTAACCACTGAGCAACATCCCCTGCCCTTTTTATTTTGAAATAGGGTCTCACTAAGGTGCTTAGGGCCTCACTAAGTTGCCAAGGTTGGCTTTGAACTTGCAGTTCTTCTGCCTCAGCCTCCCAAGTTGCTGGGATTACAGGCATGCATCACGGTGCCTGGCTCCTTTTGATTTTTAAAAAGGTGAACTATAATCTAATGATAATTGAAGAAGACAGCAATATTTAAAAGAATGATAGAAATGAACTCTTCTCATAAAAGGAAATTTTCTCTTTTTTTGAGTTGCTGTCACGTTTATTAATGGTTTTTTATTGGTTAAATATGGTCATTCAATTAGGAGGGAATCATTATCAAACATTCAAGAACAAATGCATAATGACAAAGCAAGCCAAGGCTGATGCCACTCCATGGTTTCCCACCTTGGGTTCCCCATGGTTCCATGTTTCCCCCTATGAATTGGTCCCCGTGTTAATTAGACTTTTTATGGAAGTCGAAGATTCTCTTTTGAGTTGATTCCCCCATACTCCCTGCCTCTGGTCTCCTTGATATCCTTCCTGTTCCCTCTCCTCCTTTGCCCCCCTCACTGTGTCCCCAAGCATCCTAGGCAAGGTTCCTCCTATTCAGGAAAAAAATTCATATAAGTTGAGGTTATTATTGGCTTAGCCATCTATCATACTGTTTCCTATTGTATTCTAGCTTCCACAAATGAGAGAAAACATTTGGCCCTTGAGTCTCTGAGTTTGGGATATTTCACTTAGCATAAAAACAGGGCAACCAACATTGTAAGACAAAAAAACCGAACATTGCTTGGATAACTTAAATGTTTATTAACAAATCCATTGAAGTTGTTAATGATTATTAAATAACCTTTTACTTATTCCAAAAATACCCAATTCTAGAAAATTTCAAAATAAAAATTAGAAAAGACAAACCCAGAACTGTATCACTTGCAATTGAAATATGCAAGCCATTCAGAAAGAGCCACTGGGAATATGGGTCACACACATAGCTCAAGTTTTTATGCCCAATTATTTATTTTTAAAAATGGGATAATATTAATAATGCATATTAATCTTTTATCTTCACTTAATGAAAATATTTTCCATGTGATTAGATATAACCTCAAACTTGTGATCCTCCTGCTTCCACATCCCAAGTCACTGTGGTTATAGGCAAGCGTCATTGTAACTGGCATTAAATAGTTTAAATAGTCATCTACAAAATGATTTTTAGTGACTCAGAGTCTTACGTCCTTCAATAATTTATTTACCCAGTCCCTTATCATTGAATATTTGCAATATTTCACTATTTTAAACAGACTTTCCATGAACATTAAGACATTTTGAAACTGCGCATGATTATTCTGTGTTCATTCTATGGAGCTGAGATTTTTTTTTTTTAAACAACCCAGGGGTATTTAACCACTGAGCAATATCCCCAACCTGTTTTATTTTTTTTATTTTGCAACAGGGTCTTGCTAAGCTGTTTAGGACCACAGTAAATTGCTGAGACTAGGACTACAGCCATTCTTCACTGGGCCGGCTAGAAATTTTTAATCTAAGATGTTTAATTCATTAAGCATGAGAGTAAATGAAATGAATTAGAGGGAAAGCAATTTAACCTGAAAATAAAATGTTCCAGGTTCTTGTTTCATTTTGTTTTGTTGCTAGAGATTATGGAATGCAGAGCCTTGCACGTGCTAAGTGTGTGCTCTACCACTGAGCTACACCCCCATCTCCAGGTTCTTATGAACACTGCCAGCTTTAAGCTGAGTAAGATCTACAGATACATCATCTTGTATGACAAAATTTAAAATTAGACTGGAAATTTTCATAAAAACAATTCTGTGCTATGCAGAAATTAGAAACTGTTTACAGCTTCAAAAAAATTATACCTAGTAGTAGAAACGAACATGCATACTTCAAAAATTAATCTGCCTCTAATATCTCTGCTTAGTTTCTGCAGATAAATAAAATAAAATAAAACAGTAAAAATCACTTGGCCCCCCAGTTTGGATTTAAAAAGAGATTAGTCCAAGTAGTTGCTGCTTGTATGAGGCCCCCAGAGGGAGGTACTGCTTTCAGAGGGTGCTGTTGGAGACCTGCCCAGATCTCTTCTCCAAGCTGCTATACTTGCACCTGTTAGGGCTGCTGTATGACTTGATTATAAACCACCCCAGCAGCAAACTACTCTGCAGTCTGGCCTGGGCTGATAGGTACACCTTACCTGACATACCTAGCAGGGTCTTCCTTGGAGGGGAGGATCAGGCCCAAATCCTTGCTTCCAGGTGGGGAACTTCTGTGTTTCTGTCCCTGCTCCAAAGCTCCCTGTGGGATCCACTGAGGTTGGACTTGGAGGCTACATTTCAGCAGATCTTCTTCCCCTGTCTTGCCCCGCCTACCTCACTTCCCTATGGTTTCCTCCCGAGAGCGTCCTCTCAATAAAGCATGTGCTCAGGAATCCCCAAGTCCAAGTCTGCATCTAGGTAATCCAACAATGCTAACTTTCCTGCTGTTTCATAATTAAATACAAGAATGAGTACTTTATCTGAATTATTTTGTTAGGAACTAGAATTTAAATATTTGGCACTTGTTCTATATTTTAATGTTATTTCTTCTGAAATGAAAGTATTTATTTCATTTCCCTTGACTTTGGAAAGATTACATAAGATAAGAGAAGTCTATGAATGGATTTCTTGCTTACTCCTCTGGGCATAAATATGAGATTAAATAACCAGAAGCTCTGAAACTTCTCATTTTCCTCCTTAATAGAATAAAAGACAATTCATGTAATGAACCATAATTTAAGGCAAAGATTGTTTGTACAGATATAAATAAATCATCCAAAGCATTCTTCTCTAATTAGAACAGGAATCTTATTCAGCTGAATGTATTTTATTTTCTATGAAACAGAAGATTGAAAGAAAGCATTTTTAAGTTAAATCATGTGTATTTTCAGAATTTACAAGCAGTATTTCTTATATTACCTATTTGTTAGTTATCATCTCCTCAAAGGAGTACTCATTTTATTTCATTATTATTTATTTATTTATTTGGGGTACCAGGGATTGAACCCAGGGGTTCAACACTCCCAATCTCCTACATCCCATCAACACTCCCCACCTTTTTTTTTTTTTTAGAAGTTTTACCAAGTTGCTTAGGATCTAGGATCTAGCTAAGTTGCTGAGGCTGGCTTTGAACTTAGGCTCCTCCTACCTCAGTCTCCCCAGTCACTGCAAATACAGGCATGTTGCCACCATACCCTGCCCACTTAAAAGGAATGTTTGCAGACACCTACATATATATTTCAGCAGCTGTAATAGAGCAATTGACTTGAAAGTCTTATAATGAATCATTTTATTGATGGTGTCTCAGACAGACCTTTTTTTCTAACGATTGGGGGAAAAAACTGACTCTAAGAAAAAAGAGATGTAGGACCTTTGAGATTTCAGGGATCTCCTCTCACATTGCTGTCTTTGAAAACCATCATTTCATGGGAGACAACACTTATCAAAAAGCTATCTGAGGAGAGCAGAACAACAAAAGACATAAAAATACAGAAGGAGAGTTTTAGGTCAATCTTATTTTTCTTTCTTCAGAAGGAATTTGGGGAAAGAATAATGTTGGTAAATCTTAAAGAATGGTTGGATGTCTTCAGTTGTAGAAGTAATTTTAGAGTAGTTCAATTGTGTAGACTCTACATTGGTCTCATAGAGAATATTTGAATTTTTTTCCTGGAAATGTCTAAACCCTAACTGGCCTCTTTTTTGAAACTCAAGAAACAAATAAATAAAAAAAAAAATCATTTGTCCTCACCATGTAACACTAGGAAAGAATTGTCATTTTGTGCTTCTGAAGACCAGTGTGCCTTTTATCTTATCATTCAATAATGTAAGTTTGTTTGAATGAGGCTGCTGAAAATAAGTGCCTGTGATTTTCTGAAAAGAAAATTCTTCCTAGGCCATGGCAGGCACTGCAGAATACTATTTTAGCAGCTAAGACCTTTCCCGTATAATCCTTTTAATGTGATGCTTTTAAAGGTCATTTCTATTTGCACAGACTTCAGTGGTCTGCAAAATATTACTGGACTTTCATAGTCTAATAAGTTATCTTCATAGGGTAATTTTCAAATCAAATAGGTGGGAACATTTTCCCAATATTCAAATAATAGGCATTTACTTTTGATCTTGTGAATAGACATTATTCAGATACTAAATACATTTTAATATTGAGATTATATATTTCTTACATTAAATACAAAATTTGAATAATGGTTGGAACTCAAAGGAATAATAGAGATTTAAGTTGCTAGATTTATTTGATCCTAAAATGATCTTTAAATAAATCATAAAAATAAATAAAAGTTTTAAATAAAATTTTAAGTAAATCATAAATAATTTCATTCATTTATGGAATCATAATTCAAGTTGCACAAGGTGAACCTACTCTGAATCCTAGTCTAGTCTTTTTTTTTTTAAAGAGAGAGAAAAAGAGAGAATCAACTTTATTTAGTTTTCATGTGGCTTTCATTGTTCCAACACTTTGTTGTGTATGTGGTGCTGGGGTTTGAACCCACATCCTTGCATTCCTGGCAAGCTCTATAATTGTTGAGTCACCGCTCCAACCCCCTAGTCAAGTCTTTACAGCATTTATAGTTATCCCATTAAAAAAAAATGATCATATAGAAAAATTTAAAAACAGTAAATAGGACAAACAAAAGTCCCTTAGTTAACCTGCAGATACTGTTACTTTTGGTGTATGTCTTTTAGCATGCTTTTTATGCGTATATTTTTACAAATTAAAAAGAAATGCTTTGTAGCCCAAATACTTTAATGTAATACAAAAATGCCTAATAAAATACCAGTAACACTTTTTATTTTCTTTCTTTTTTTTTTTTCAATTTTTGCTTTGTTTTGAGACAGGATCTCACTTTATTGCCCAGGCTGGCCTTAAACTTGTGATCCTTCTGCCTCAGATTCCTGTGTAGCTGGGATTATAGTCATCGACCACCTCACCCAACCTACTTTCTATTTTACAAATACAACTATAATAAATGGAAACAGCAAATATTCAATATATGGGTTGGAAAGCATTACATAATTATGTTAATGTCAAAATCCAATAATGAAACATGACTTGTAGTATGTCTGAGTAGTGAAGAAAAAAATAAATATTAAATATGGCTAGATGAGGTGGAGCACACCTGTATTCGCAGTGGCTCGGGAGGCTGAGGCAGGAAGATCACAAGTTCAAAGCCAGTCTTAGCAACTTAGCAAGGCCCTAAGCATCCTAGCTAGACCCTGTCTTAAAAGAGAAAGTAAAAAGGGCTGGGGATGTGGCTCAGTGGTTAAGTGCCCCAGGGTTAAATTCCCAGTACAGAAAAGAAAGAGAGAGAGAGAGAGAGAGAGAGA
>PVKS010030817.1:0-24018 GCA_004027875.1 Aplodontia rufa
TAGTAACATGAGTTAAATCCAGATAAGTTGTAATGCTTTACAATCTAATACTTTTTTTTAGAATTATAAAGGGAAAGGGAAGGGAGGGATAAGGGAGGGTAATTGGGGGGGGCACTCCTGGAGATAATTGCAATATCCAGAATATTTACACATTTTATACACATTTTATATTAATTTGTTAAAATCGTGTAAGGTTGTTCAAAAAATAATAATAAAAAAAGAAATACAAAGAAACAACATAAAGAAAAACCTCAATAAAATAAGAAAAATTTTCCCATATAAAAATAGAATCAAATGCTCATACTGAAAGCTTATAGGGCTAATCAAATGGAAGCTCACAAAGACAAATCATATGCAAAATGTACAACATGGAAATCAAGGAAAGAATATTAAAAGCAGCAAGGGAAAAACACCAAATCACATTCAGAGGCAAACCAATAATCACATCTGACTGGAAGCAAGAAGATCCTGGAAGGAAAGCTTTCAATGTCTGAACGACCACAACCTACAGCTGAGAATACTCTACCCAGCAAAACTCAGCTTCAAGTTCAATGAGGAAAGAAGAAATTTTCACAATTAGATCAAATTTCCATCATTCATGAAAGGAGAACTAGCAATACTAAGAATCTTCAAAGATGAATTCCTGATAGAAAAACCAAGCACTCAATCCTCAAAATCCATAAACAGAGGAAATTCAATAAAGTTATACACTATCAACAGACAACCAAGAAAGTAAAGAACTTCCTAATAAAATATGATGACTATGAACCACAACCACATAAATATCCTAACACTGAATGTGAATGGTCTCAATGCAATAATCAAAAGACACAGATTAGTAGATGGGATCAAAAACAAAATCCAACAATATGCTCTCAATGGAGACTCACTCACCTTACAGTAAATGGTAACCACAGATTGAGGGTAAAAGTATGGGAAAAAACCTGTATTGCCCAAGAAAACAAGCTAGTATTGCAATACATATATCCAACAAAGTTGATTTCAAACAAACTAGTCAGAAAAGAAGGCCACGACATCTTAGAAAAAGGAAAAATACAACAGGAAGATATAACCATTGTAAAAATATACTTTCCAAACACCAACACTCCAAACTATGTGACTCAATTACTACATGACATAAAACCACTTATGGACCTCAACAAAATACTGGGAGACTTTAATAATACTCCCCTATCACCCATATAATCAAAGCAATAAATTTCCAGCCTGAAGAACTCCATAAATCAAATGGACTTCACAGACATCTATACAATATTCCACCCAAAATTAGGTGAATATACTTTCTTCTCAGCACCACATTCATCCTTGTACAAAACACATTATATCCTCATTCAGAAAGAAAATCCCAGCACATATAAAAATGTAGATATTATTGCATGTATCTTATCAGACTATGATGAAATGAATTTAGCAAGTAACAAAAATTGTAACAGAAAACACACATACATGGAAATTGGCTAATACCCTATTAAATGAAGAATAGATTCAAGAAAATGAGAATAGAAATCAAGAAATTCTTGAAAGTGAATGAAAATGAAGACACAACATACTGAAACCTCTGGGACACCATGTAAGCATTTCTAATGAGTAAATTTATAGCACTGAGTGCCTATATTAAAAATCAGAAAAGATCACAAATAAGTATATGCTCCACCTAAAATCTCTACAAAAAGGAGAAAAATTTAATGCCAAGGCCAGAAGACAGGAAATGATTCAAGAACAGAGCTGAAATAATCGATGAAATTAAGAAAACAAAAATAAAAAGAATTGATGAAACAGAGTTGGTTGTACAAAAAACATAACTAAAATTCTTAGACCAATCACCAATCTCACTAAAAGGAGAAAATTAACCAAATCAACAAAATCACCAATGATGAAAAGGGTGCAGTCACCACTGACCCCCACGGAAATACAACAGATTTTAAGAATATACTTTGAAAAACTATACTCCTCTAAATTAGAAAATCTGGAAGACACAGACAAATCTGTAGACACATACAACATCCCCAAATTAACACAGGATGATACTAAAATCCTAAACAGCCCAATAACCAGTTATGAAATCCATATAACAATTCAAAGCCTTCCAAAGAAGAAAAGCACAGGACCTCATGGATTCCCCACTGGGTTTTACCACATTTACGAGGAGGAGCTAACACCTCTCTTTATTAAGCTATTATAAGAAATTAAAAAGAAGGAAACTCTCCCAAATGCTTTTTATGAGTGACCATAACTCTGATACCAAAACCCAACAAAGACATTTCAAAATAAGAAAACTACAGACCAATATCCTGATGAACACTGACTCAAAAATCCTTTTAAAGGCTCTAGCAAACTGTATTAAAAAAAAACATACACACACATCAAGAAGATAATTCAAAATCAAGTGGGCTTCATTCCAGGGATGCAAGGCTGGTCCAACACACACAAATCAATAAATGCGATTCATCTCTTAAACAGAATTAAGAACAAAAAAAAAATGATTATCTCAATTGATGAAGGAAAAGGCCTTCAATAAAATCAAACACCCATTTATGATCAAAACTGTAAAGATAGGGATCAAAGGAACTTAACTATGCAAAGGCCATCTATGACAAACCCTCAGCTAGAAGAATACTAACTGGACAAAAGTTGAGAGCATTTCCACTAAACGTGGGAACAAGACAAGGATGTCTGCTGTCACCACTTTTATTCAATATACCTCTTGAGACCCTAGCTGGAGCAATTGGGCAAGAGAAGGAAATCAAAGAGATAAGAACAGGTAGAAAGGAAGTTAAATTATCCCTTTTTGCTGACAACATGATCATATATCTGGAAGATCCAAAAACCTCCACCAAAAAATGTCTAGAGCTTAAAAAACAGACTTAGCAAAGTGGCAGGCTATAAGATCAACATCCATAAATCAACAGCCTTCCTAAATGCTAATAATAGAGAAGAAATCAGAAAATTGGTCCCATTTATAATATCCTCGCAAAGAATAAAATACTTTGGAATAAATCTAAGTAAAGGGAAGTAAAGGACCTCTACAATGAAAATTATCCAACATTGAAGAAAAAAATTAAAGACCTGAGAAGACGTAAAGATGTTCTATGTTCTTGGTTAGGCAGAATTAAAATGGCCATTTTACCAAAAAGCACTATACAGATTCAATGCAATCCCCATCAAGATTCCAATTTCATTCTTTACAGATAAAGAAAAAGCTATTCTCAAATTCATTTGGAAAAACAAGAAACAGAAAAAAACACTGCTGAGCAAGAAATATAAAACATATGGCTTTGCAATTCCAGATCTAAAATTGTAGTATATAGTTAAAAAAAAAAAAAAAAAAAAAAAAAAAAAAAAAAAAAAAAAAAAAAAAAAAAAAAAAAAAAAAAAAAAAAAAAAAAAAAAAAAAAAAAAAAGACAGCATGGCACTATATCAGAATAGGAATGAAGACCAATAGACTAGAATAGAAGACTCTGAAACAAACCCATGAATCTTTAAACATCTGATCTTTGACAAAGGAGGTCAAAATATAACATGGAAGAATGACAGCCTATTCAACATACGGTGCTAGACAAAATGGACAGGCATTTGCAGGAAGTTGAAATCACATCCTTATCTCTTACCTAGCACAAAAATCAAATCAAAATGGATCAATGAACTAGGAATTAAACCAGCTACCATACAACTGCTAAAAGTAAAATTAGGACCAACATTCCAGCATTTCGAAGTATGCACAGACTTTCTCAACAAGACTCACAAAGCAAAAGAATTAAAGTCAAGAATCAATGAGTGGAATGTCATTAAACTAAAAAAATTCTGCTAAGAAGTTGGTCAAAATTTTCAAGAGACAACCTACAGAATGGGAGGTAATCATGGGCCATGTTTCTTCCAACAGAAGACTAACATCCAAAATTCACAAAGAACTCCAAAAACTTAACAAAAACACAATCCAACAAATAAATGGGCCAGAAAACTAAATAGAAAACTCCCAACAGAGGAAATTGAGCAAGACAATGAATACATGAAAAAGTGTTCTAAATCCCTAGTGATTAGAGAAATTCAAATCAAACTACATTAAGGGAGCTGGATCAGTGTCTCGGCAGTTACAGAGCTTGCCTGGCATGCATCCATACGTGAGTTCAAACCACAGCCAGAGCAATGAAAGCCACATGAAACACTAATTCTATCACTGTCCCTCTTTCTTTAAAAAAAAATTAACATCTCATTCCAGTCAGATTAGCAAATATGAAGAATATAAATAACTGATGCTGCTCAGGTTGCAAGGATATAGGAACACTAGCACACTTTTGGTAGAACTGCAGACTGGTACAGCTTCTCTGGAAAGCAGTATGGAGTCTCCTCAAAAAATTAGGAATGAATTCAAAGTACAACCTAGCTATTCCTGTCCTGGATATTTTCCCAGAGGAGTCAGAATAGGCACACTACAGCAACATAACAAAATCCATGTTTACATCAGCTCAATTTACAATAAATCGCTAAATTATGGAACCAACCCAAATGCCCCTCACTGGATGAATGAATGCAAAAGCTGTGGTGTGTGTGTATATATATATAATGGGTTTCTGTTCAGCAATTTGAAACAATATAGTTGCCTTTGAAGGTAAATTGATAGCAATTGAAGAAATCATGTTGAGCGAAGTTAGCCAAACCCAGAGACTCAAAGGCTGTTTTCCCTCATTTGTTCAAGCTAAAGCAAAACCCAGGCTTACATGAAAGGTTGTCAAACTCATTAGACCCAGCAAAAGCATAGAAACATATAATCTAGGGGAAATATAGATTATGTGGTGTGGGAGGAGGGGACAGGCAGAGGGGAGGGTAAAATGAGGGAGACAATGTGACACACTCTTTACCCCCATGCCAATTCAAATACTTATGCAATCATTTAGTTTTGGAAAATTCACAATCTAAACATTTGTATCACTTGTAGGGGTGAAATAGAGAAGAATCAAGAGACCAGGGTATGGGCGATGTGGGGGGTAATTCTGATTTAATAACAAATGCATATCACATCATTACTTTATATGCATTTATGATTGTACAATAACTCTAATAAATAATTTTTTAAAAAACGTCCTAACAGGGGTTAGGAATTTAGCTCAGCCGCAAAGTGCTTGCCTAGCATGCACAAGGTCCTGGAGGAAAAAAAAAGTCCTAACCAGCTGTTTATAAAACAAACTAAAATAGAATGGGTAGTACGGGAAGCTGAAGTCCATTTATAAAGATAACAATTGATTTTTATGCAAAAGTAATAATGTTTAATATTTAAAACATTGGTATTTTCAAAGTTCCTCTGTTAAGTAAACATGTATATGATAATCAATTTCCTTTTTCTTCTATCTGTATTTCCTTTTTTATGTAAGGTATTAATTTTGTAATATGAACTACAAGTTATAGCATATGAAGATATGATTGTAAATGAACTAACAAAGAATGAAAATCACCAAATGATAGGAAGAAGGTTAGAATATTTTTGCTTGTAGGAGGGAAATCATGCTATATTAGGTGAGAGGCTATTATTGATGTAACTGTAGTTTGGAACTTAAGTGCTCTGAAGTTTAAGTGATTCAAAATAAAGAGCTGAGAATAGTCCTGGCAACAGTAAGCATTGATTTAAGTATTAGACATTATTACTTTTTGTATAAAAATCTTGAGATTCATTATTGCTAAAAAAAAAATAGAAAAAACCTAAATGAATGGGAAAATGATGTCTTATTAACTCCAGGAAAAAACAGTAAAAGAAATAAAATCACAGCATATCTATGAAATGGCAGTAAATAACATTTAATCTTTTGCTGTTAACTCATTCTTTATTCAAGCAGTGTGCCATTTTGCTTAGAATTCCACATTTTAGCTAAGTCAATGGCATTTCTGAGCACCATCTTGTCATCAACTGCTCCTATCAACTCTGAGTATAATGTTCATAACTGGCAAGTAGTTCATAATTTACAACACTTGCTGCACATCAATCCTATAAGCCAACCTGTCAGTCATGATCAGAACAAGGCTTCATTCTGATTGGAATTCCTTCATGGCTACAGCTCTTTCTGGCCCATGTTACCATATGCAGAGCAGGACATGTGAAATCTGACATGCATTTTCTCAGTTAACCAATCCTTCTTGTGCCTTGTATGGAAAATAACAGACTGTTACAGTCAATGTCTCATACAAGTACAAATATACTTATTCCTCTTTTTCTTTTTTTCAAACTTTTTTTTTTTTTAAGAGAGGGACAGTGAGAGAGACAGAGAAAGAGAAACAACTTTTAGTTTTTCGCATGGCCTTAGTTGCTCCAACACTCAGTTGCGTACATGGTGCTGGGGTTTGAACCCAGGTCCTCGTACTTGCCAGGCAAGCGTCGAAACCGCTAAGCCACCACTCCAGCCCTTATTCCTCTCTTTTAACCTTAAAACTGTTATAGTTCCTCCATAGTCAATGCTTCCTTCAACAGAATTCAAATTGAGTCTCTAGTGAATTTTCTGGTCACTTCCAACATGAGTTGGCACTGCGGCAGAAAGTAACACAAACTTGAATATCTGTATTTAATTTTTGGCAAATCTTAGAGATTTGATTCTTAAACCCTCAGCTTATTTCATCTGCTTCATCCACAAGCATTCTGATCCATTTTGGAGAACGCTTTCTTCTCTTTAAAATAATAAAGCACTCTTCCTGGTATACCAAAAACATAGGATGCTTCAGTCTACCATTTTTGCATTTCATTTTGAACATGTGTTCCACTGGTGCAGGTGTCACAAGTTGCTCCCATATAGTCTCCAAGTGTCAGAATTACAATTCTTTTGAATTTATGGAGCCAGTTTTCTGGTGGGGGCCAATGCTACTGCTGGAGTCACCTTAAACTCAGTATCCAACTGTTGCAGTATGGAATTAACAAATGTGACTTTCTTGCCAGTACCTACCTGAGCTACAGCAATCATATCATACCTTCCATACAAGGAACAATAGCTCTCTGCTGAATAGATGAAAGCATCTCAAAACTGTAAGCACAGTTCCCCCAAGAAGAGACTCCTTTAAATTCATGTCAAAGTTATCAACAAATTTATTCCAGTTGCTCTTGACAACACCATTGGTGTCCATTTCCTCTGGGCTACCATGTTCTCTGTTATATTCTACAGAACCACAAGACATGATCTGAAGCATCACTTAGCACACAATTAAAAAAGCACATTTAACCATTTCAATACAGTAAATCTCTCTCAGCTGTGCTTAGTGTCCTGATTCAGTCTTTCTGAAAGGTAAATCTCTGAGCAGGATAGGACTTATGGAATCTGGAGGCACTCTTGGGTCTTATAATTTGAACTAATCTCATTATGAAGAACTTGGGACTTTCAATTAATCCTCTATTTTTATCTCATTCTCAGTGGTACCTCTAATTCCTAGTATTGTTGTGAACTCAAAAAAATTGTTTTGCATTTCCCCCACTGCCAGCTAAGGTATCTACTTTCCCGGCCTGCTCAGTTTCGACTCACCCACTGGTTTTCTAGCTGCCAGAATTATACTGTGGAAGCCTCCTACACATCTCAACAACTTTCTCCCTCACATCCTTTCTTTAGAAAGTGGCTCAGTCAACATAAGGGAATAAACCAAGAAAAGGAAACTGAATTCCAGGTAACAGAGGATCAAACTCAGAAGAGGAAAAATGAGTTACTTCTTCAGTACAAACAAAAGGTTCACCTGATGCCCTTTAGCCTGAGTTTTTTTTTTTTCCAGAAATATGAACAGGACATGGACTCTGCCATTATTAATGTAAAAATCTGTGGTTATAAAAAATTGGAAAGAATGACTGTAAAGCAACTACTTGTACAGTCGTGTTTTAAGGAAATATAATGCATTGGTTGGGCACCACATTCTCTAGAACCAGACTATCTGGATGTAACTATGCCAGCTTGCGAATTACTTATTAGCTGTGTTCTTAAGTACATGATTTAACTTCTCAATGCCACAATTCAGTCATTTGTTTAAAAAAAAAAAAAAAAAAAAAGAGTCCAGCACAGTAGCACATACCTGTAATCAGAGATTCAGGAGGCTGAGGTAGGAGGATCACAAGTTCAAGGCCAATCTCAACAACAGGGAGACCTTATCGCTAAAGGACTAGAGTGTGGTAAAGTGCCCCTGGATTCAATCTCCAGTTCCCCTCCCCACTCCAAACATTGCAGATAATAAGAGTAACTACTTCTTAGAATACTTCTGAAATTATGTGACTTAAAATGTGAAACCAATACAAGTACCTGGAACACAAACATTATATAAGTGCTATACAGAAACAGAGGTTAACAGTGTAATTTTTATATTCTGGAGATACATTATTAGATACATAGAAAAAAACTAAGAACTCATGCAATTATTAATTCAAGGGAAAAACGTTTAAGCAAAAAGAATAAATAGCCCTATTATTAGAATAATATTTACAGAGACATATTGTGGTAAGCCTTCAATGGTGATTTAATCAAATTCTGGTAAAACTATATAGTAGAGAGAGCAGAGAAAAATTTAAATCCTAAGCTTCTAAGTTCCAAAAGACAACAAATGAGTCTAAAGCTGAAAAATCAGGGCAGCAGCACAAATATTTTAAAACATAGATGAATATCAAAAGTAACGAAGTCAAGAAGTGGCATCCTCTGAGGAGTGGACTTGGGAATACACAGGATAGATAAGGAATTACTTTGCATCCTTAAGAACATTCCCATACTATTTGGCTTTTTAAACTACATACATTTGTTACTTCAATAAAAAATAAACTTAAAATAGTATTTGGCAGATATCCTACAGACCATGAATTAACATCTTTTCTAGCTTCTTTGTCAAAAAGAGAAAAACCTCTGTGCTGTAAATGGAAAGCAAACGTAAGCCACACAAAATCTGTACCTTTATCCAGCTCTTTGTTTTTGCTCAACTAAATAAAAATATGTCTCCTGATCTCTAAATTGTGTTTAAAAAGTTCTCTCAACCTTCTTAATTTATATTTCTAATGTAATGAAACTGAACACAGTATTTTGGTCATAAACCAATGTATCTTGGATAACAAAGTTATTTGGGGGGAGGGAGGAAAATGCACAATGCAGCATCTCAAACGAGTTTATTTCATTTACATTAGAAACTTGAAATAAAATTCCTCCTGGGTGAAGGACTGAGGATTGCCCATAGAAAATTGGACCTACAAAAATGGAACAAATTGAAGTATATGGGGTCAGAACTTTATAAACCAGGATCAGTTCAGACCCTTAAGACTTACAGGATTTTCATGCTGAACACTAAGACTTGTAGAGTGACTTTAATTTGGTCCTACTAATAAATAGGATGTTGTTGCATTATATGAATATAATTTTGATTTTTATATTATCAACCCTATGGTCTTTTGTGATATATTAAACATTATACATGTATATTTCAAAATATACCAGTTATGGGCTAGCATATTTCATTTTATAACCGCAAGTAATAAGTATCCAGTTTACCATGACACACAGCTGCATAACATGTCAATAATCATCAGGAGATCAACACATCACTGCACATGCACCAAAAAGCTATAACTAGTATAACCTTGTTATAGAAAAAAGACGACCCCAAGAACAGACTGCTTCTATGATCAATGAGATCACAATAAAAGGTAAAACATGTGTGAGCCCTCTGTGAAGTTTCCATCAGCACTGGCATGAAGAGCCCACGATGTCCTAAGAGGCAGTATGCTGAGAAATCAGCACTGGATTTTCATGCCCACGCACCATCAAAGAAGATACAGATTATTTTGCCTCTATGATTTTGTCTCAGATGCAATGAAAATCTCTCAATCTAGCGTGGAAAGGGGCATTTTACCTTATTACAAAAAGCCGAAATTTAATATGCCACATACTATGTAATTACTCTTTCTCCTCAACCAATACACTCTATTCTCACAAATATCCACCCATACTCCCCCTCCCTCATGCACACCCACCCACCCGTTCTTTGTTCTGTTCCTTCTACTATCTTTTCCCTCTTACCCACTCTCCATCCCTCCTTCCTTTCTTCTCTTCTCCTCCCAACTCCCTGTATACAACTCCTCTTTTCTCCCCTTCTTCTTTCCCTTTTCCTCTTTTTCTCCCCTTCCATTTCTCTTCATTTCATTAGTGGAAATAAAAATCAGTATCTCCTTAATGGGAAATCCTTATTTAAACAATCTGAATAAATTCTGTGAACTTAGAGCCTAACCTTTTCACTTGTTCTGGACTGCGTTTAGAATATTGTGAATCCCCTGGAAGTTTACGAATAACTCAAATTGAATCTCACTGAAGGAGAGATTCACTCTGCTATTACTTACTATAAATTCTGCATGTTGCTTTTAAAATATTACCAAACCATCAATGTGAGGAGGCAGGCATTTATCCAGTGTAAGTGGACTGATTCTGTGCAGTTTAGTTCTAGCTATCTTCTCCACTTGAAGGAATTCCGAGCCTGTTCTTAATTTATCTCATGCCTGCAGTCACAAGCCCCTTTCCTCCTTGCATTAATTCAGTGTACTCAGGGAAGAAGCACATTTCATTCTATTAACAGTCTAAATTTTTCTGTGTATATATCATAAATTCCAAAAACTATCTTGAAAACTCTACTCAGATATCATACATGTGCATTTAAATTCATATGTGTATGTATATTATCTATACCCAACACACATAAGCACATTTCATTCATTAGTACGATGTTTTCCTTCTCATTGGCACAAACTAATAGAAATGCAAAGCCCAATTTCCTGCCTGCTCATCCAATTAAAAAAAAATGTAAAAAAAGAGACATGCATTACAAAAACACTAGCTACATACACACTAACCACACGCCCCCAAGTCTAGAGCTTAAAGTTTTCAAAATAAGTGTATCTGAAAAACAGAGGGAACAGAGTCAGTTTGCCACTAAGAGTGAGCAGGGACTGTGGGGAGCACACTCAATTACTCAAAGTATCAAATTCAGATCACAGTTCAGAAATGTTCTTGCAGCTCATACAAATGGAGATTAGTTTGAGCTTTTGTAAATACAAAGTATGGCTTCCAGTATCACTGAAGTTGATGAATTTGCATAATACACAGATCCGAATATCAATAACATCAATAAAACTTGCAAATATGCCCAAAGCTTACGGTGGTGTACAGATACAGAGTAAGAAAAGATCATATCATTAAAGCCAATGTAGAAAAAAATGGAAACTGAAAACATAGCTTTAGAAGACAATTCCAACTGCAAATGAAGATAGAGGAGGAGGAATTTGCAAACGTAACTGCCAAAACAATTCCAAAAAGAATACAGTTGCAGAAAAAAAAAAAAAAAAAAAAAAAAAAAAAAAAAAAAAAAAAAAAAAAAAAAAAAAAAGACTATCTAACAAAGTGCGGACTTAGTGGAGAATTAATATCTTCTGAATGAGCATATGAATGAAATAAATTTCAATATAATGGTAGAGAGTAAAGTACTACAGATACAATTCAAGTAAAATCAGACACAAAAAGTAGACAGAAATACATTAGATTTAAAATGTGCCTGTCCTTGGCTCAGCAAGTTTATTTCTAAGAATGCTGTAAGCAATAGTTATGTACATTCAAGTATTTATAGATATGTACCATAAAAACATTAAAAATAACCTAACTAAAGACAGAAAAGTTGGATTTGTCAGTATGTTAGAACAATATTCAGTCCATTAAAATTATGATACAGAAGACTACAGGTATGAAAGGATAATTTGATATACTAAGTAAAAAAGCCTATTTCAAAACAATATTACCTGTTTTTCAAAAAACACATTTATAGCTAAATGTAAAAAAATATAGGCAAAAAGTGGTCAATAGTAGTTATCTTTCAGAGTTAGGGTAATGAGTATGATTTTCAATTTTTGATTTTTATTATTCTATATTGTATATTAAAAGAATTAAATAACAATTTTAATTAGTTACTGATGTCTTCAATTAGTAATAGATCACTTGATTTTTTCCCTCAAATTAATAAAACTGGATGAGTGTATATGAATATACATTTATGTGTATAAAATCCAAAATGTGGGTGAATTTGCAGTCAGATTATATTCTAACTTCTGATATTAAAAAAGGTAATTTTAAGATTATTTCTTATTACTAAAATTAATCAGATTAAGTCTAGGTAGCAACTAGGTTACAAATAACAATTTGGTAATTTGCTGTAACGGAATATTAACCCTCAATTACATACGGTACATGTTAAAATAACCAAACTATTTTTAATCTGAACTTAATTTAAAATCAGATATTAATATTTTTCTTTTAGTCATCTTAGATGTCAAATTTTTTCAAAGAAACCAATTATGCATAAAATTATTACACTGTATATATTTACTATTAATAAAAGTAAAACATTAATAGCAAGTGATTAATAGCAAAGGTTGTTCTATAAGTATAGATTGCAAAGTTTTGTTTTGAAGAAAATTAACAAAAAGTGACCACATTAGAGTTTCAAATGAAGCAAAAAAAGGTTTTAGAAGAACTGTGTTAGCAATTTTACATAATTTGAATATATATTCAATTACTAATTATTATATTTACATTGTTAAAATAATCAAAATTATACCTATAAGTAAAACTTTGTAGTTTGATATAATAAAAATATTGAATATCTCCCACAAGATATGCAGTTTTGTATGTTGTATGTTGAAATAAAATTTTCTAGGAAGAATATGATTTTATTTTATTTTTTTTAAACTTACAGATGGTTAAGAAAACTTTAAACTGCTTAAGAAAAGCTCCCAGGCAGGGCTAGAGTCCTGGCTCAGAGGTTGGAGCGTTTGCCTGGCACGCAACAAGGACCTAGGTTCAAACCCCAGCACCACATATACAACAGTGTTTGAGAAACAAAAGCCAGATGGAAAAATAAATATAATTCTTTCTTTCCCTCTCCCCACCCCTCCCTCCCTCTTAAAAAATAAAAATAAAAATTTAAGAAAGTTACCAGGCAATTATTTTAATTAATCAGAACATTAGCAAATAAACACTAAGTAATCAAAAAGTACTTAGCAATGTGGTAGACATGAAAGCAGAAGGAAACAATACTTCCTCAGGAAATTGAAGTTTCAGCAAAGAGGTGAAATACATTAAGCTATATCTGTGGGAATAACCATGAAGGCAAGATCAGAATGTGTTAAGTAATTCATAAACTAAGCTCTGCCTTAAAAGATAGGCTACATTTGTATGTGCAGGAAAAAAGTTAAATGGATGGCAAAGGAAGAAATCATGCTGAGCTCAATTAGCCAAACCCAGAGTGTCAAGGGTCAAATGTTCTTCCTCGTTTGTGGAGGTTAGAGCAAAACCCAGGCTTGGGTGAAAGGCTGTCAAATTCATGTATTTGACCCAGCAAAGGCATAGCAACACATAATCTAGGGCAACAACAGGTGTGGGGTGGGGGAACAATAAGAGGGGGAGGGAAAGGTAGGAAGGATTGGGAGGGATCTAGAGAAAAAAAAAAAAAAAAAAACAATGGAGCATACTCTTCACCCCAGACAGGGAGAATCCAAATAATACTTACACAATCATTTAATTCTGGAAAATTCACAGTCTAAGATTTATCCTCCTTGTAGGGGTAAAATGCCGAAGAATCAAGAGACTGGGGTATGGGCGATGTGGGGGTAACTCTGGTTTAAGAACAAATCCATAGGGGCTGGAGTGGTGGCTTGGTGGTTACAGCGCTTGCCTGGTATGCACAAGGGCACGAGTTCAAACCCCAGCACCACATACACAACAAAGTGATGGAGGAACAAAAGTCACATGAAAAACTAAATAAAAATTGTTTTTCTCTGTGTCCCTCTTTATTTAAAAAATAAAAAACAAAAAAACAAAAAAAAAAAAACAAATCTATAGGGGCTGAGGTAGTGCCCCTGCAGTTACAGGGCTTGGCTGGAGTGTGTGAGGACAAGAGTTCAAACCCCAGCACCATGTACACAATGAAATGTCACAGCAAAGAAAGTCACATGAAAAAGCATTCTCCCTCCCTCTTTCTTAAAAAAAAAAAAAAATGCATATCATATTGTTACTTTATATATAGTTATGATTGTACAATAACTCAAATCCTTAATTAAAATTTTCAAAAAAGTGAAGGCAGTATTCAAGGTATAAAAAACAGGTAGAGAGTCAACAAAGAATGTTGTGCTTAAAGGAGATAAGGAGCATTAGTCCAGGCTGAAGACATGTGAGAAATGATGTGCACAGGAAAGGTATATATTATTAAAAAACACAAAGGTTCCTAGAATTATCATTTATTCAAAATGGGAAAAGGGTAGCGAGGCTTTCTAAAAATACTTTTTTTTTTGCATTAATTGCCTTATGTTCTTTGATAATCTAAGTATCTGATTCCTCCCTAGGCAATAAGTTTAAAGATAATCATATCTCTTTACTCATCATTAGATACCCCACATCTAGCACAGGGCATAACTCATAAGTGTTCAGTAATTATTGGCTGAGTAAAAGTAGGGAAGAATAGATTCAAAAATTACAAATCAATCTGCAGGAACCTAGAAAAGGTTCTTCCTATTTTATGTTGCTACACTGAGAAATTCAGATTAACTTAGAAAGGAAAATGTGGTCTTTGACTCAAAGGCAGATTAGGGAAAAAGCAAAGGAACAACCTTCTAATATGGATTGAGTAGGTCTACCCAAGATTCACATGATGGAAGCCTGCTCTCCAATATGATGGTGTTGAGGTAGTGGAACCTCTAATAGAGCTTAGAGTAAGGTGATTGGATCACTGGAGGTGCCACCCTGAAAAGGAATATAGTTCCCTGCATGTCCCTCTATGTTCCATCAAGGTCTTAGTTCATTCCCACAAGATCTTAGCTATTATAAAAAAGAGTGAGCCTGGTCCCTGAATCCCCCTGGGTTCCCTGACCTGCCACATGATGGCTCCCTTCTGCATGTGGCAGATTCCCTTTACATTTTTCCATTCTATTTTTCCACCATGTTATGATGCCACTTGGAGACTCCACCCATACCATTTAGACCCTCTAGTTTTGTAAGTTACCCAGACTCAGGTATTTTGTTATAGCAACATAAAGTAGACTAAGACAGATAGGGACAAGGGAAGTGGAAGACCAAGAAGAGCATTAATGTCCTCATATTTCATAGCAGAGAATTAATACTATCTAAAGGTGAAATATAATACTCAAACCTCTTGAAATACTTTACATAATCTTTTTCTTAATCTTAGAGGAGTCTCTGGGAAAATAATAATCCCTGAAGATAAAAAAAAAGTTATTTGAAATTGAGTTAATTCTTTTAGTCTCACTAGGGTTTCTTTCTTTTGTATAAAACTCAATTTAAAGTGATAACATTATGATTCCATTTCTATAAAAGAATTTATATCTTTCTGTCTGTATATGTGTAAAAAGATCTCTAGAATAATTTTCTTAAATGTTAATAATGACTCTGGGAATTAGGAGGAATTTCTCTTAATTTATTATGCTTAAGTTCCAGCATTGGTTAATTTCTTACAATAAAGATAAATTACTGCTTGAAAAATAAAGAAAAAAATTATGATGACTTTTAGAATTAAGCAACTGAAGAGATGGATGGGCCAATTAATGAGACAGAAATGAAAGATTAGTTTTGTTAGTTTTTGTGGGAAGAAGTTTGAGAGATCCAAGAATTAAGTTTTAGACATGCTAAGTTTGTGATACCCACAAAATGGATTAACTGAGACTCAGTGGATCAGAAGTCTGGGTTAGAAATATAAATTGGTGCACCTACTGACACAGGTAATATTTAAAGGTAAAGGTGAGAAAAATTATAAGCAGAGTATACAGAAGTGTCCCTGGGCCTAGGACCAAGTCCTTCAGATTTTAACATTATGAGATTGCTTAGAGACTAAAAGGAGAAATTGCAGTCAGAGGAGTGTGCTGTATCTCAAAAACAAAGAAAAGATAGTTTTTCATACAGAAAAAGAAAGTCTATTATACCAAATGCTACTGATAGTTTTCGTAAAATGAGGAAAAGAAGAAAGCATTAGAGTCATTAACATGGAAGTTATAAATGACCTTGATGTGAACAGAAAGAATCATTCTGTGAGAGTTATAAACTCAAAAGTCAAATCAAAGTGGAGGAAATACAGGTGAGCAAATGAGGACAATTTGTATAGATATGTTTTACTATGGTGAGAGGCAGAGAAATAGGACAATGGCTACAGGAAGATTAGAGTTCAAGGGCAGTTTCTTTGCCTGTGTGTTTTTTTTTTTTTGTTTTTGTTATAAAACATGAAGGCCCGTCTTTACACTGATAGTAATGATCCGTATCAAAGGATGGATTGGAAGAATTAAAGGGGAAAGGAGCAGACTTTTTGGATATTAGTCATTTACAATGCAAGATTGGTAAGATGATCTTGCCGAATTAAAATTCAGACTTGAATAGGGTATGCTGCTACTAAAAAGTGAAAAGTCACATTTCACCAATCCTCATCTAGGTGAAGCAACAAACAAGCTGAATCAAAATTATCAATGTTATTTCCAGAGTTTTGTGGCAGAGGAAAATAAAAAGTGAATGGAGTAAGCAATACTCAACTTAGAAGTCAGGCACACTAATGATATGATCTCCCGAAGACAGTACAATTAAGGTATAATTCCAAACTCAAATATTGTGAGAGTAAGAGGAAAATACAGGTGAAAGTGCAAAACACACAAATGTAAGTTTTATATATGACATAATGACCCAACAATAAACTGAAATTATCAGAGGAATAAAATTCAATTACCTAATTTCAAATGTATGACTCAAATACAACTTAATTAAAAATATGGGAATGAACTTCAAAATATAATATAAATTTATTATAGAAGACAAACTTACTAAAAGACACAATTAAAATATAAACTTTTCTTCGAAAACTGATTTTGTCTTTCTCTGTCTGAACACTGATGTTTTAAACACAGCAATGTACTAACTAGGAAGAATGTGGAAGACTACTGAGAGACTGAAAAACAAAGATAAAAATTATTTCACAGTAAAACAGAAAAACAGCAACCAGAGATGCAGAAATACATGCAGCACTGCTTACTAGTTCTATTACTACCACAATTTTATAGTGCTTACTATGTGCCAGGCACTGTTTTAAAAATTTTCAGTTTTCCTTAGGAATTCTCTCAACAATTCTGTAAGGAAAATAATGTAATAAACCTCCCTTTCACAGATGAGTGACTGTGCCCCCACCTCAAACAACTAGTAAACGTCAGACAGTCCTACTTAAGACTCCACTGTTAACCACCATAGATCATTATTCTATCAACAATGAGAAGGTAAATTTCCTGGAGTAGGAAACAATAATTCCATTTAGATATGAGAAAGTACACACTATGACAATGTTATTCCCAGAAGCTTTCACATTTTGGATTGTTTCTATAACTCACAAGAAAAACTGAAATTCACCTAGTACATCAATAACAGGCCAAAATCTATGTCCTATTACTACAAAACTCAGAAATATACTTGTTATGTAAAAGGAGATTCTATTGAATGGATTTCTTTCCCCTACTTAGTCCACATGATCCCTTGCTGTACAATATATCCTATGCTATAAATTGAAAGTTAACGTTTAATGTGAAAACAGTTTGAGATAAAGGGTACATAATCCAAAAACTTGTAATAGCTATAGCTTTTTTTACAACTGCTTTGAACCAGAAAGTCCAAAAAATGAAGCTTAGATAGTAATGAACAGCAAAAAAAAATATATTAAAGTACAGATCTATACAAATACTACTATCAGAGAATTCTAATTTTAGCAAAGTAATTGCTTAACTTCTTAGGTAGTACATCATCATTGACCTCCCTGAAAAAGTTACTTTGCTAGTAGATAGAGAAAAAATCATGAACCTATGAAAATGAAAAATTCTTAATTCAGCTGCTTTAAAAGGTAGTAATTTGTAGGTGGGATGCCTATTATATATCTACATACAACCAAAAGACTGAGAATTTCACAAGTCTCTATAACCCTGCCAACTCTGTTTTATTTCACATTTGAACATGCTTCATAAAATGTCAAGGAATATGAACTCAACCAGAAAGATTTAAATGACAGGAAAAGTGAAGTTGAAGAGTAATGATCAATACCATGGAGCAAAATTTGGGCTACAAGATAAATCATCCACATCTGGCCTCTTTCAAGGCTTTATTACAGCAAGAGTCTAATCAAATACCAACACAGGGAAGCCCCAGGTGACTACTGAGTAAACTAAGTGAAATAATCCCAAACATACCTCTATTAAATCGAGTAAAAGTGGAAGACACTGTGATAACACAGAATCTAAATTCAGACAAAGGCTGCAGTATAAAAATATAATTGTTACAATTTGTCTCTGTTATAAGACACATTAGCTTACTTTAAATATTTTTAAAAGTGTAAAGAAAATGCCTAATTTTACAACATATAAAATACATTTAAAATAAATTTTAGCACCTTACCTGAGACCAAAGATGTGTGATTGTTCATAGTTGAATAAAGAACGAATCTTAGCTTCAGAATTCAAAATTATAAGTCTATCAATTATATCCTGCAAGACAGAATGAAACTATGTTGACTAAAACTATTCAAAGAAAATTACATCAATAAATATTCATTTAGATTTGTGGTTCTCAAATTTGACTTTATGTTGGAATCACTTGGGAAGCTGTAACAAAGCAAAAACACAAACCATGAATACTTTGGTGCTAACCTCAGATGTTCTGAATTACCTGGTCTGGGTATATCCTCGGTACTAGGATTAGTATAAGTTCCTAAAGTGAATTTAGTGCTAAATCATAGTGGAAAACCACTAATTTATACCCCATCTTGAAACCAGGGAGCAAGTTATATTGTTAACAATAAAACTGCCAGGGTGAAAGGTTGTCAAACTCACAAGACCCAGCAAAGGCGTAGCAACAGAAAACCTAGGAGAATCATATATTGGGCGGGGGTGGGGGGGAGGCAGGAAGCGGGTAGGGAAAAGGGACAGAGGATAGGTAGGGATCTAGGGAGGCAACCAACAATGTAGCATACTCGTTACCCCCCTAAGAAACCAAATACTGATGCAATCATTTAATTCTGGAAAATTTACAATCTAAGCATTGTAGGGGCGAAATATAGAAGAATCAGACTGGGGTGTGTGAGATGTGGGGGCAATTCTCGTTTAAGAACAAATGCATATCATATTGTTATTTGATATGCCTTTATGATTGTATAATAACCCTTAATTTAAAAAAAAATAGACTCAAAAAAATAAAACTGACAAATGTGTTCTACTTTTAAAAACAAACATGAAGCATGAACAGTAAATCTGAATATATTTTATCTAATAATAGATTTTGTTAATGAAGATTCTCTGGCTCTTGTTAATCAGTGGTTTCCAACACTGGTTGAACACTGGAATCAACCAGGGAACTTTAACTACATAAGATGCCAGGCTATATTTAAGACCAAGAAAGATACTACGCCTATGGCTCGAATTCTGATAACAATACTCTCAAAAGTTCCATAAGACATTCCAATGTGTCTGAGCTTCAAAAAAAAAAACCACTAAGGCAAGTGTAGAGAGAACCTGATGACGTAGGTGCCACCAGTTCTCCCAAGCACTGACAATTTTAGCCTACCAATTTTGAACACTCTCTAAATGCTTTTCCAAAATGCCCGATTTGGGGTATATATTCAGATGTAGGTCTAAAATTTATTCGGATAAACATTTGTCTCTCTGGTTGCTCACTTTCATTTTCCTACCCAAGAAACTTGCTAACTTTCAGTGAGTTTAAATTCAGAATATTTCTGTGACCAAAAGGGGAAAAAAATAAAGGTTTTTCTAAGGAGTAAAATAAACCTTATTCAGGGCTTTGTGCATGTTGATACAATGACCATATCATCAAATAAATAAGAATCAAAGGAATGAGATTTTAAGGAAGAGGAAATAATGGTTAACTCAGTTCCATTTGAAAAATACCAAGCAAAACAGTTAAAAACTGGATTGGGGGGATGGAGCGGTGGCTCAGCGGTTTCGGCGCTTGCCTGGCAAGCCCGAGGACCACGGTTCAGGTTCAAACTCAAGCACCACTTACACAACTAAGTGTTGGACCAACAAAGGACATGTGAAAAACTAAAGTTGTTTCTCTCTTTCTCAAAAAAAAAAAAAAAAGAAAAAGAAAAAAATTTCCACATCTGAACACAAAACGAAATTCAGACAATTTGATAGCTAATAACACCTTGTAACTCTAAAGTTCTGATTTTGAATCTAAGAACTAGATACTGTAAGAATAAAAATGATCCAAAGAGACTGTATTACCAACAAGCTAATGGAAGAGTAGATTGCAGCAATCTATCAATGATAATGCATTTTCAGAGAACAAATATTACAGTAAATAATTTCTGCTTCAAAGAGGATTACACTGATGTATCGCCACTTAGGGCAGAAAACGAAACTCCTGGGAAGACTGCCTTATAGAGAGCTTTGGTTTCTAAGCACCATAACGTCTGTCAGGAAAGTAAGCAGCTTCCTAAATCAAGAAGCAGCTTCCCAGCAATAGGCTAATGAAAGTAAGGCCTGGAACTTGCAAACAATAATCAGAAACTCCCTTGGTTTTTAAAAGATATTTTCCAGCCTGAGAATACTTTCAACAATATAGCAGGCCAGATTGAGACCAAGGCTACAAAAGAATTCTATGTAAAAAATACATGCCCCAATGCCTACTCAATTCACAACTTTCCCACTGGCCATGTTTGTGCCGACTCCCTTAGGAAATAGACGAGAAGGGTGAGGAGTAAGTCAATAATAATGACCCAATACTCCTGCACCTGCCCTTCTATAAATGGCTTATTACTGGTGAGCCCATGAATAAAACTAAATCAAAGTTCTTCCTTGGGATTTTCCACAGTGAGCAAGTAGAGTGAAAAAATGCATTCTCCTGTTTGGAGGATAGTGACACCAATCCCAAGAAAGGTTATATCAATGTCCTAATCTCCAGAACCTGTGAATGTCACCCAATTCAGAAAGACAGGGGAGGGGTGCTAGAGCGGTGGCTCAGAGGTTATAGTTCTTGCCTGGCATGTGCGAGTACGTGAGTTCAAACCCCAATGCGATGTACACAAAAGTCACATGAAAGTCACATGGAAAACCAAAAATTGCCTCTTTTCCTCTCTCCCCTCTTAAAAAAAAAAAATAGGGAGGTCTCTGCAGAAGGAATTAAGAATCCTAATGTAAACTGAGTGCCATGTACACTCCTATAATCCCAGCAACTCAGGAGGCTGAGGCAGGAGAATCATAAGTTCAAAGCCAGCCTCAGCAACTTAGCAAGACCCTAAACAACTTAGTGAGGCCATCTCAAAATGAAATATAAAAAGGGTTAAGGATGTGGTTCAGTGGTTAAACAACCCTGGGTTAGATCCCTGGTATAAGGGGAAAAAAAAAAGAACCTTGAATAGATTATCCTAGATTATCTACGCAGGCTCTAAATCCAAGACAACTGTCATTATAAGAGAAGCACAAAAAGAAATTAAGACAGAGACCAATGGCTACATGAACATGGAGGCACAAAGTGGAGTTAATGCAGCAACAAGACATGAAATGTCTGGAAAAGCCAGAAGTTGAAGAGACAAGGAAGGGTATTTCCCTGGAGCTTTGGGAGGACATATAGCTCTGCTAACACCTTGATGACTTCTGGAGTCCAGAATAGATACTGTATTAAGCTGCTCAGCTTGTCTGTTTGGAAGCTCCAGGAATCTGAGACAAGGGAGAAAGTGAAGATACCAGCATAAAGTAATAGGCAGCCCCTCCTAGGGAGAAGAGAACTCTAGAGTTCTCTCCTATGAAAAATATCATCTTGAAGAAAAAATACTAATATGTATAGTATATAGCACTTTATATGCCATACAGTGATCCAAAATATTTTACATTTAATTCAATTCAATTAATCATCACAGCCACCCAATGGTAGGAAGATTATCTCTTCAGTTTTAAGCCACTTTACTGAGGCATGATTGATAAAAATAGGCTGCACATAAAGTATAAAATGATGAGTTTGAAGATATACATCTATGAAATAGCTAGAATTTATGACACAAATATATCCATTACCTCCAACACTTTCCTCCTGCCTTATTTTTGAGTGTGATAAGAACATGGAGCCTAAGATTTACCCTCTTGGCAAATTTTCAAATGTATAATACTGTATTGTTAACTAAAGGCATTATATTATACAAGATCTTTAGGCTATCTTCCCCTAGCATAAGCAAAACCTTATGTCCTTGAATATCTGCCCATTTCTTCCTCACCTGCTGCCCCAGCCCTAGCAACCAATGCCTTTCTCGTATGAGGCTATTTTAGATTCATCATATAAGTGGTATCACATGGTATTTGACCTTCTGAGTCTGGCTTAGCCTTATTCTTAGCACAATGCCCTCTTTTTATTAGATGAATATGGAGTTACAATTGAGGGGGAAACGTTATCAAACATTCAAGAACAAATGTATACATACTTAGTTATCCAAGGCTAATGTCATGTCATGGATGCCCAGTTTGGGTTCTCCATGTTGCTCTTTCCCCCAGAAGAACCCCTGAGTTAAATGGGTATCTCGTGGAGGTCAGAGATCTCTGAGATGATTCCCCCATATTCCCACCCTCCAGTCTCCTAGATATTCTTCCTAAGCCCTCCCTCCACCCTGTCCCCCACCCTACACCTCCAGGTACCCTAGGCAGTCATTCCCCTGTTATATTAAGAATCATAAATTTTGAAGTTATTATTAGTTTAGCCATCTAACATACTGCTTCACAATGTATTCTAGCTTCCACAGATGAGAGAAACCATTTGGCCCTTGAGTCTCATATTGGGATACTTCACTTAGCATAATTCTTTCCATTTCCATCCATTTGATTTCAAAAGCCATAATATTGTCTTCTCTATTGGCCAAGGAGAACTCCATTGTATATAAGTACCAAAGTTTTTGTATCCACTGGTCGAGTGAGGGGCATCTGGGTTGGTTCCAATTTAGCTATAGTAAATTGAGCTGCTATAAACATTGAGGAAGCCACATCACTATAATATGCTGATTCTAACTCTTTTGGGAAAATCCCCAGGAGTGGTACAGCTGGGTCATAAGGTGGTTTCATCCCTAATTTTTTGAGGATTCTCCACACTGCTTTCCAGAGTGGCTGAACCAGTTTGTAGTCCCCACCAGCAGTGTGACAGCCACTCCAGCATCTGTTGTTGTTTGAATTTTTTATTTTTACCACCTCACTCCTCTTAGAGTGGCATCTCATTGAAGTCTTGATTTGCACAATGCCCTCTTTTAATAAAAGACAAAGTCTAACTTATTCAGAGTCACACAAGAACTAAATATCAGAACCAGAAAGCTAACATAGGCATTCTGGTTTTAGGACACAAATTTATAATCACTACATTGTGTTTTTCTTTCCACAAAGCCAAGATGGAAAACAATAGGAAATGGGAGAGGATGTAGAGAAAGAGATGTGGAGCCCACAGCATTTGTAGTCCTACTTCCAGCTCTCCCTAATTTTCCTGAAAGTTGCTTATGTAAACCAATAAATTTTCTCTTTTGCCTAAAATTGAGTTTTTCTACCTAACACACCACCATATCTTTACACCACTATCACAGATGTGAAAGTTAAGTGGTAGAAACTAAAAATCAATATAAAATTGTACATTTTTTAGGGGATGAGTATTTTGTGTCATTCTCCTTTAACTTACTCAAGTACAATGTGAAAGCTGTTCACAGGGGCTAGAATTTCAAAGGATGACAGACCTGAAAACATAAGGCCTTCTGTCCCTAAGACCTAAATAATTTCTTTAAAGTGGGAAGAAAAAGAGCAAAACAAACAGAAAAACAAGTAAAAAAAATAAAGGAAAAAAACTATTAAGATAAAAAGAAATGTCAATGGCCACTACACACAGGAAAACATGTAGATGTGGTGGTTCATGCCTGTAATCTCAGCAATTCTGGAGACTAAGGCAGAAAAATCAAAAATGAGGCCAGCC
>PVKS010030818.1:0-25725 GCA_004027875.1 Aplodontia rufa
CTCCTCCTCCTCCTCTTCTTCTCCTCCTCTTCTTCTTCACCTTCCTCCTCTTCTTCTTCTCCTCCTCCTCTTCTTCTTCACCTTCCTCCTCTTCTTCTTCTCCTCCTCCTCTCCTCCTCCTCCTCTTCTCCTCCTCCTTTTCCTCCTCTTCTCCTCCTCCTCCTCCTCTTCTTCTCCTCCTCCTCCTCTTCTTATTCATCTTTCTTTCCTCTTCCCTCTGATGTAGACCTATGTTACTGCACACCCAAAGAAGCAACCTTCACTTTTCACATCTAGGCCTCAGGCTCATCCCTGCCTCCTGAGCTGTCAGGAGTGAGGTGTGTCTTCTCCATCCACCAATCTGTCAGTGACATCTACAAAACACCCCGCAACTAGACTGAGTTTGAGGCAGCTTCATTAGCGGTTAAAAGCTTGCTCATCCCAAACTTCACCACACTCTTCCCCCTCGGTGTCTCCCCATCCAAGGAGAAAAGGAAACACTGTCCCTTTCAGACTTCACCCAAATGCATCCTTTGCAGCTTCAACACAGACCCATTGTGCTCAGTACTCTTTGGTCCAATATCCTGCGCACTTTTATTACCAGAACAAATATTTGTAGTGCAAGCAGAACTTTGGTCTGAGTACACATCTAAAAGATGCTTACAGCGCTGAGAAATTAAAGCATTCTTTAGCTGCTCTTTTTTTGATACACACTAGATTGTGTGTGTGTGTACAGGTGTAGGCATGTGTGTATTTTTTTGGGTTATGTACAATGGGTAAATTTCAGGCATTTCTTGACACACGCTTGTATGACAGCCTGTCTCTAGACGATGACTCTAGAGAGCCTTCCCTTCCTGAGAAATTCCCTCGGTGCCTCTGAAGGTCTCAGTGTAAGGGCAAGGTCCTGGCTACTTTTCTTTTGCACCATGAAAGGAATGACAGCGAAGACATGAGCCCCACCTTACTGGAAGCTGCCTACGTGTTTCTTGGAACTGCAGAGGACCTTAGGAACAGGAAGGCACGGTCTTCACAAGCTAACGCACCCACAGAGGGGCATGCTTCACATTCTCACACCTGCACATTGCTCCTTGCGTTGCTCGGGGGAAGGTTTCATTTCCCACCTTTGCCCCACAGTGGCTGACACTCGAAGATCAAGGCACGTCCTGGAAAGGGAACGTAGATCCTGAACCAGAAGCTGGAGGAGGGGTTCCAGGTTGTCCAGGACCTGACATTTTGCTGTTGGTCCCCTCGCCAGTATTTACAGAGTACTGCTTCTGCGCCAGACGTGGTGCAGAGAGTGTGTCCAGGAGGGGAGGAAGCAGAGCTGGGCCTGGCCTTAGCTGCTTCTTGGCTCCCTGCAGTGGGTGGGTCTGCGGAGCCAGAGGGAAGAGACAATCCAGTCACCAGCCCCCCCCCCCCCCCCCCCCCCCCCCCCCCGGAGAACCCAGGTGAAACCAGCTTTCCAAATCTGCTCTTCCTGTCAAAGACCTGGACCTTTTCCTGGTTGGGGAAACTTTTTCCCTAGCAAGGAAGATTAAAAGCAGAAGACCCTGTCTCTCATGTTAAAGGGAGGATTGCCACGGGCTCATGCTTCAGAGGTTACTTTCAAGAAAGTTTAATCTTGTCAGGATGGATTTTTGTGACTGCTGCCAGGCTCTCGGAACCCTTGGCAAATAAATGCAGATGACATTTGCTCGAGTAGGGCTACCTTGAGTAAATGTAAAAGGGTCACCGTCTTCCCCCAACTCCCTCCTCCTCCCAAATAATCTTTCCCGGGGCTGGAGGGGTGGCTCGGTGGTTATGACGCTTGCCAGGCATGCGCAAGTACACAGGTTCAAACCCCAGCACCTGCGTACACAACTAAGTGTCAGAGCAAAGAAAACCATGTGAAAAACTCAATTAAAAAACCCGATTCTCTCTGTCTCTCTCTCTCACTGTCCTTCTGTCTCAAAATCATCATCATCATCTTTCCCGAATCTTATCTTCTTTGGCTCTGGAAGGACAGGCTTCCTGTTAAGTCCTGATTCCTTCTGAATATAGTGCCATCCGCCTTCAGCACAGAATTCTCCTAATGCAGCTTTTGAAAGGAATTTTTTGAAATGTTTAAAAGCCATCAGTTCTTGGCCCTGCACCTTTTTATTTTCTTTCTGGTACTGGGGATTGAAACCAGGGGTGCTTAACCACTGAACAACATCACCAGCCATTTTTATTTTTTATTTTGAAAGTTGTTTACGGCCTCACTAAGTTGCCGACGCTGGCTTTGAACTTGTGATCCTCCTGCCTCAGCCTCCCTTACAGGCGTGCACCACTATGCTTGGCTCTCCCTCACCCCCCTTTTTAAACTCTAGTCATTCAGTGATTAGTTCTCTGCCTGATTACTTTATCACTGTCATTTATTTGCTTTAAAGTAATTATAATTCTTAAAAACAGAGGGCTTAACCTCAGCAAGAAGATGATTAATGACTTATTTTAACTCCAGTGGCTAAAACAAGTAAAATTCCTCTTTTGAGTGACACTTAGAAGATACAAAATTCCTTGATTTTTTTTAACTATGCCAATTTGCTGGACAATATTTATTTATTTAATTTATTTATTTATTCATACCAGGGATTGAACCCAGAGGTGCTTAGTCACTGAGCCACATCCCCAACCCTTATTTATTTATTTTTTACTTTGAGACAGGGTTTTGCTAAGTTGCTTAGAGCCTCACTAAGTTGCTGAGGCTGGCTTTGAACTTGTGATCTTCCTGCCTCAGCCTCCTGACTCTGAGACTACAGATGTGTGCTACCATGCCCAGTTTCTGAACAAAATTTAAAGAGTAGAGTGGATTGGTATTTTGCTGGGTTGGGTCTCTCTGAAATCCCAGACTATGCATCAACCAGCATTTAAATGCCTGTTAGTTGGTGCCCTACATGGTGGCTCAGCAGTGGTAACAGGTGACTCGGTATTGCTGCCAACCTCTGCTTGCACTTCCTGGTCAAGGGCAGCTTTGCGATACATAGAAACCCTGAAGATGTAGGTGAGCTCCCCCCCACCCCCCGGTTCAGTGCACTGGACCAGAGTCCCCCTTACCTTGACAGCTTAGCCCACTACAGAACTTAACTACTACTGGACTGTCAAATACTTCAGCAGGAAGTCGCTTGTTCTACAGTGGGAATCTCTTACGGGTACACAGCTGGGGTGCAGTCCAAATCCCTATCTTAGGAGCCCAGATGTGAGGTGGGATTTGAGTGTTGGGCAGGATGGACCCATGGTCTGAGAACTCCTGGCATTCGTTCTAGGTTCAAGGACTTACAAAAGCCTTTCCCATTCAGTTGTAACCAATATCTTAAAGGGACCCATTTATCAAGTTCCAGAAATGAAAGCTGCCCATTGAGCTTTGAGCCTAATTGCCTCTTAAAGTTATTGGCGAATTCTTGACCATAGAAAATTTTTTTTTCTGCCACATGCCTCAGGGTTTTCCATTTCCAAATGTAGATAATCCAATTGCCATGCCTTAAAGTGTTGAAGAACCAATTCATTAAACTGTTGCTTCATTCTGTTGCCCAATATTGCAAATCTTATCACTATTTGGAAATCGTATCACCATACAAATGATGAAATTCTTAACAGGAAGGACACTCTCGTAAATCTCATAGGTTGTTACCTGTATGCAAATTTGTGATTACTTTTGTTGAACGCTTTCATTACATTAAGCAAGAGCCCTTAGTTCTCATGAATATTTTCTCCTTAAGTTGTAAAAACTTCCTTCTTTTAAAATCTATTTTTCTAGAACCCTAGAAATTTAATGTAGGATAAGTTAATTAACCAAGATGACAAAATTGGGGTTACTGTTATTTTAAAATCATCTTTGCATTAACTCTATTTTCATTTACTTAACAGGACAATTAGGTATTCCCAATGCAATGTCCATTGTTTGGAATACAAGTAGGAAAGGTGTCACACGTATGTAGGAAAACATTACAAGACATTGTTGCACTATGAAAATAGAAAAAAATACTCCAGAGGAAACTACTTCAAAAAGAATTTTTTTGGTTCACTTTTATTTTGAGAATTGGCTCACTGCCACTTATCTTAGTTGTATATCAAAATACAAGTGAATTGATTGATAGAAACCACCCTTTGGGGGAAAAATGATAAGAAATCAATTATCCAGGATGCCACGTCTAGCTATGTAATTTATTCCGCGCATGACTGCCCATTTTAAGGGAGAGAAATAGAAAGCAAGATCATTTTTTTTTCTTTTCAGGGCTGAGGACCGAACTCAGGGTCTTGCTTGTGCTAGGCAAGCGCTCTGCCACTGAGCTAAATCCCCAACCCGGAAGATCACTTTTGTGTTAAGACCATTCCTATTGGAAGCCTGACTTCTTTTCCAGGCTGTCTTCTGTCTTAGTGGATGTCTATATTACGTCTGTGTCTATCAGCCAACTTTTCCCCCCAACACACCTGTTCTTTAGACTTCTTATCTGTTTTCTAGAATGGAGTATTTTGGGGGCTGGAGCGGTGGCTCAGCGGTTTCGGCGCTTGCCTGGCAAGCACGAGGACCTGGGTTCAAACCCCAGCACCACGTACACAACTAAGTGTTGGAGCAACTAAGGCCATGTGAAAAACTAAATAAAGTTGTTTCTCTCTTTCTCTGTCTCTCTCACTGTCCCTCTCTCTTTAAAATAAAATAAAATGGAGTATTTTGGGGGCAGTCCTTGGCACCGCAGAGGAAGTGGGGCAACTTGGCTGAGCTGGCCGGGTCCTCGTCCAGCTCCCATGTCCGTAGTTGTCATTCAGACATGCTGACATTGAACACCTGACCTGTCCCTGCCATACCGAAACTCTTTTTGTTCCCCAGTACGCTCTTCTCAGCAGTCTTGGTTTGCAGCGGTAGTAACGATTGCAATTATTACCAATGATGGAATGGGAATCAATCCTGCACACACAGTTCTTGCAATGTTTTTCTAAAGCATGGCTCAGAACTACAAATGGCTCCTTGAGATCATGTTGGAACTACTGAGCTGTGGCCTAAGGTAGTGGGTTGCTGTGACATTTGAAGTTAGTGTTTCTGAAGACAGAGAACCTGGGAGACACTGAAAATGAATCCCCAGGACACAGGAAGCAGGACCCCGTGTAGCGGGGGTAGCTCTCCCTAGCTGGTGCGTCTGGGGCAATGCTGTGTCTCCCACCAGCTATTATACCGACTATTATCTGTGGAACTGGATAAGAATTGATTGAATATCCGATTGTATTAATATTTTGAAATCGTGAATTACAGCTTTCTTTTGTGAGGGTGACAGGAAGCAGAACTTTGACTTCTTCATCTTCATCTTCAAATCGCTGTGTGCAGATGAATCCACTCCAGCCCCCAACTCCCTGGCCACCCCAGCAGTTACGTGAGTGATACCCATGGTCGCTGGGGCTCTTGCTGTGGTGCTGTAAGAGGCTTCTATGCACAGCCGAGGAACCGGAACGGAGGCTGAGTGGCACCCTCTTTGGAGCTCAGGGACAGGTGCTCAGGGAAGCCAGTTCACAATTCATCCAGAATGTGTCTTTGTATATTCCTGGCTGTGACTTTCTCTACCATTTTGATGAGTCCATGTATAACTATTTCCTAGCAGAACAAGCAGACACAGTCTGCTATAAGCCTGGAAAATTATTTGCTGTATGTCTGGATAACTTAGAATATTGTCCCAAGTTTGAAATGTAGTACCAATGCCTATATTAGCTAAGCCAGTTGTCTCAAATTAATATCCACAGCCAGGAAGTACGAAAACAAATATCCTGGGGCCCTATCTATACCCTCCCTACTGAATGAGCACCTTAATTATCTTTGTGATATCCTTCCTCCCAGGATTTCTGTATGTGTATGAAAAGTGACACTTTTTCCTACTTAAAATATTGCATAACAAGTTGATTGCTTTGCTTGTGCACTTTTATTTAATATAACCTGGAGACCTTCCTATTTCAGTATGAAGAGCATATCATTCTTTTTTTAAAACAACTTTATTGAGATTTAATTCACATGCTGTGATCCACCTTCATGCAGAAATGTAGTTTCTTGCCTCTTTCTTGTATTCAGAGTTGTGCATCCATCACCATAATCAATTTTACTACATATTATATTACCTCTGAAAGGAGTGCCATACCCTTTGTTCATAGCCCCCACCCTCCCTATCCTGTTCCCACCTTGTAGATTGCCATTCTCAACATTTCTTACCAATGTCATCATGCAGTACACAGTCCTTCATTCTTTCATGTAATATAATGTTTTCAAGCCTCATTTGTGATGGACCTCTTTTTTATAGCTGCATACTATTCTATTCTGCAGAGGAGCTATGCTTTGTTTGACCAACCATTCCCCCATCAGATACATGGGCTGTTCTCAGTTATTGCTCTTTTGAGCAAAGCTACAAATGAATAACTTTGAACATATGTTCTTTCCTGTGTGTGCCAGTGTCACATTTATAACACATTCCAAGAACTGGGATTTTTGGAACAGATGATCAACGTAACTGTAATTTCGTTAGATTGCTGAAGTATTCTTTTGCACTCCCTTTGGCCACGTATGAGGAGCCTGTTTTCTCTTGCCTTGCCAGGACTGCATGTTGCCAAACTTGTGGATTTTGCTAATTTGTTGGTTAAAAAAGAGAGCTATCTTTAGGTGATTTTCATTGGCATGTTCCTTATTATGGTTGAAATTGATATCAATGTTTACTGACGACACTTATGAGTTCCTTCTATGGGCTTCATCTTCTTGGCTTTACCACAGTAGTGGTTAGAGTCTGTCAACAATGATAGTTTGATTTTCCACAGTGTTCAACCTTCGCATCTCTTATACTTTGCAATTTTGTACTGATGGCTACAATAAAGGTATCTATTTTAAACATAAATAATCATCTCCATAGCATGCATTTCAAAGGAATGCAATTTTTTATTCATAATTGAATAGGAGATTATCACTCACTAATGGTGGTTACTTTGGCTCAAAACACAACTTTCCTTATCATGAAATTGCAATTGATATTAAATGAAAACAAAACCCCTATTTATAGCCCATTGAACTACTTCATTCCATATTTGATGCCTGCCCCAGTCCTATTTGGAATTTCTCAGGAAAAAATCAGGCTGTTGAGCTTCCTGGGAAAAGAAAAAGGAATGTAAAAGCTGTTCCACTGAATATTCTCCTTTCCCTAGACGTTTTCAGGTGAGTTTGCCCTTCTGTGACTCCTCATGTGTTCGGTTCGTTTAAGTTGTACTGCAATTTTGAGACTTCCACGCATGTAATGGTGTGCACTGCCTTAGCTAAAGCTGTGACAGGTAAACTTTTTCCCTCCAAGAACACTGTTAAACATTGGGGTCTGATCTGCATATCTGCCTAAGATAACCTGGGGTGTCAAAGCAGGACAGCACAAACTCCTCGTGAGTGGGTCACCCCACACCTGTGAGGAGCAATGACGAAGGTGGGGCTGTGGCTGGGCCCTCAGAATTCTGACTGACACACTCTCAGAGCAACAGACGCAAACCTGCCCTGACTAAGGGCTATCCTGATGCTTCCCAGGGCCTGGCAGGAGACAGGGTGCTCCGGAGGCCAGGTGTCAGGGCCTGGACCAGTGAGTCACTGCTATGGGGTGGGGGTGGGAAGGCACAAGTACCCAAGTGTCGGCCAGAAATAAAAACCAAACAAACAAGTCTAGGCTGGCTCCCCAGCATCCACAGCAGGAAGGAGCGTAAACTATTGGTGGGATCTCTGCACAAGCTGACGTTTCTGAGGACACACTTTAACTACTACTCAACAACAATGACAGCAGCAACAACACAGCCGATCTTAGTTGTTCACAACAGGTGTGTTGCACAAGGTTGGCATAAACACTGACTTAGCAAATGCTGAACTGTTGCTCTTAGGGGTGAAACAGGGCTAGGTTCCTGTAGACCCTTGGGCACACTGTCAGCTGATCCGAACCTGACCTTGCTCTGTGCGAACTCACTGTAAGCGAAGAGACACACACATGAAGGAAAGCAAGAGAGGAGAGCGGCGGCTCAATAGCAACCCAGGGGTATTTGGGAGAAACCTGCGGAGGGGGTGTCCAGCGGAGTCTGGGACCCACCTGCCACTTACAGCCTACAGCCTGGGGTAGATACAGATGGAATGAGTGGGGAGGGGCACAAGATGTGACTTTTCTGGTTAAAATGGGAGTTTTGGTAGGGCGTGATTTTTCTGATAAGGGCCTGAGTCAGTAGATTTCGAAACAGTGAGTAGCGGGTTTGCTGTGGCTCACAGGCGTGATGCTGGTAATTTTCCATATCCAGCACTCACAACCAACAGCATTGTCAGTCGTATCTGAATAAAGCGTATTTAACACAAGTATTTTCTCTATTCGGACATCACCACCAGCTTGTGCTCAGAAACACTAAACAGCGCTTCCACGCTGCACTTGGGGGCCATTCTGAACACTGAAATCACCCCAAAAAGTACAAAGATGCAAAAAATATGGGCCACAAATAGAAGCTTATTTCCAGTAGGAGAGCTGAGAGAAGGCAGCTCATTCATCCTCAGCTGGAAATGTGTGTGACAGGGGAGGAGGTGAGCTTCTTCCCAGCGCTGTGCGGATCCAGGAATGCCCAAGAAAGCGCAGGGAGTACATACTGATTAGGGGCTGCGATACATTTTAGCTAGCAGAGGAATTTGCAGGTACCAAGTCTGCACATGGTGGGGAGTAACTGAATTGTTCATTGAGAGAAATTTCCTCCAAACCTTTTGAGCACTCTGCACTGGTAGCAGAAGCAGTGGAACAGGTATGGTGGCCACAGAGAAGAGCCACTAGGAATGCCCCTCTGAGGCCATCGTGGGACCAGCTTGAGCCCTTCGATGAATTTGCTGTGTGCCTCTGGACATGCCATTGAATTTCGTCAGTTCCCTCATTAGTAACAGTGACATAGCTTTCCGCGCCAGCCAGGGAGGGGTCCATACTGCGTTCTTCATGGTTCCCGTCGTAACTTAAAGGGAAACTGTCACAATGTCCGGAGCCCTTGATGTCCTGCAAATGAAGGAGAAGGATGTCCTCAAATTCCTTGCAGCAGGAACCCCCTTAGGTGGCACCAACCTGGATTTCCAGGGGGAACAGTGTATCTACAAAAGGAACAGTGATGGCATCTGCATCATAAATCTGAAGAAGACCTGGGAGAAGCTTCTGCTGGCAGCTCGTGCCATTGTTGCCATTGAAAACCCAGCTGATGTCAGCGTCATATCCTCCAGGAATACTGGCCAGCAGGCTGTGCTGAAGTTTGCTGCTGCCACTGGAGCCACTCCTGTTGCCGGCCGCTTCACTCCTGGAACCTTCACTAACCAGATCCAGGCAGCCTTCCGGGAGCCACGTCTTCTGGTAGCTACTGATCCCAGGGCTGACCACCAGCCTCTTGCAGAAGCATCTTACGTCAATGTGCCCACCATTGCTCTGTGTGACACAGATTGTCCTCTGCGCTACATGGACATTGCCATTCCATGCAACAACAAGGGAGCTCATTCTGTGGGTCTGATGTGGTGGATGCTGGCCCGAGAAGTTCTACATATGCATGGCACCATTTCCCGTGAACACCCATGGGAGGTCATGGCCGATCTCTACTTCTATAGGGATCCTGAAGAGGTAGAAGAGGAAGAGCAGGCTGCTGCTAAAAAGGCTGTTACCAAGGAGGAATTTCAGGGTGAATGGACTGCTCCAGCTCCTGAGTTCACTGCTACTCAACCTGAGGTTGCAGATGGGTCTGAAGGTGTGCGGGTGCCCTCTGTGCCTATCCAGCAATTCCCTACTGAAGACTGGAGCGCCCAGCCAGCCGCTGAAGACTGGTCTGCAGCTCCCACTGCTCAGGCCACTGAGTGGGTAGGAACAACCACCAAGTGGTCTTAAGGTGTTGTTCTGTGAATATGTAAGCAGAATGGAAATGAGGTTATGGAAAATAAATACCAGTTTCTAAAAAAAAAAAAAAATAACAGTGACATAACAATTCCTGACCCACCTACTTCAAAAGGATGTTTTGAAAATGTAGGAAACCCAAGAAACGAAATAAATTAGAGAATTAACTTTAAAAAAAAAATTTACGGGCTGGAGCAGTGGCTCAGTGGTTATGGCACATGCCTGGCATGCGTGAGGATGTGGGTTCAAACCCCAGCACCACCTACGCAACCAAGTTTGGAGCATCAAAAGTCACATGAAAAACTAAATAAAATTGATTTTCTTTCTCTCTCTCTCTTTCTTAAAAAAAAATCTAAGAGTCAATGGTTATTTCTATATGGGTATATAGTGGAAGTAATTTTTATTTTCTTCTTTGTACCTTTGAACTTTCTCACAATGATCTCCATTTAATACATATACTTTATTTTATATATATACACATATATACATATATATATACTTTATTTACAATCGAAAAAAATTAAAGGCAAAATTTATGTGACACATCTTTAGGGAAAAAAAAACTAAAATGTTAAAGATCACCAGGTGTCACTTTCCTGAGATTAAATCCGCATAAGCATGGGTTAGTAAACTAGTGAATTCCAGCCCGCCCTGCCAGGAGTAGAAAGACAAGTCCCACCTGGTTTGCCTAGTTAATCTCGTCAGCCATCCAGCTGGGGATTCCGTCCATTGAGAAGCAGCTCTGCACCCTGCATCCTCTGTCTACCTCCAGCAGCCAGAACTGTCCTTGACTTCATTTGTTCTGAAAGAAGAACAAAGCGGGAGGAGGACTGGTCATGCCCCTTCCTTACAGCAGCAAGTAGTGATGAAGCATAGGTAAGGGGGGCAGGACGGTGGGATCCAGGACCATGCATACTGCAACTTTCTTAAAAGGAGCGGCCCCTACTGTTTTGCCTAGATTCAGTGATGCAATTTAAACACTATAGTTTAGTGGGTTTCCTGGTTCCAGGAGCTAAACTGGCCCACTCTTTTAGAAGTGCATGTGCACTGGGCTCATTTGGACAAAAAGCAGGTTTATCTGATTCAGAAGGGCACTCCCTTCTATAAACAGCCTTCACTTGCCCTCAAATTTCTCCCTGTCATTTCAATTGGATATGCGATTCCTTTTCATGTTTTGATCTAAACTGTCCTGTGGTGTGGCTCAGGGCAATTCAACAGCTGTGATGTTTCATGATAGAGATATTTGGTTTTCCACGCTGGGTAATGTCATCCTAAAATAGATCAGAGCAAGCCTAAAACCCTTCAAGCTCCCTTCCTAGCTCACATAAAGCATAAACCTGGTTAATGTATTTTAATATTTTTAAACAATGAAGTCCCTTGCAAACGTCAACAAAAGCATGACTTGTATAAAGATATAATGTCATTTTTAGATATGCCAGAAAAAAAAACTTTGTAGAGTTAATAAGTAAGGACCTACATCCTTATTATTTAATAAGAAGAAAACAGAGTAATTAATGTTTACTGAAGTTAACATTGTTTTAACAGTAATTCTGTTTATGCAATTAATTTTCTGTGTAAATTGGATTTCAACATTAGCTAAGTGTGTTCCACCCAGATTTTCACGGAAAAGACTGACTTCACAGTAATGCTTCAAAGGCAGGCAATATAGCAACTCTCAGGGTTTTCCATTCGGTATTGCTCTGAACTTAAACCTGCTCATGGAAATGGAGCCCATTTCACCGGGCACAGTGGTGCATGCCATTATCCCAGCAAATGGGGAGGCTGAGGCAGGAGGATCACAAGTTCCAGGCCAATTTAGCAAGACCTTGTCTCAAAATAAAAAATAAGGACTAGGAGCTTAGATCAGTGGCAAAGCTGCTGGACACCCACGTGCAGCAAAGAGATCCCTGGTAGCTGGGATAAGAGATTTTATTAGAAAAGGGAGCAAGATGGCTGCTCCTGGGACCGGAAAGAACAGCACCATGTGGTCCAGAGTGAGTGAATTTATTGGCTGTCTCTGAGAACAGGGCTTGGGTGGGGGATTTGAAATTGGGACGAACGAGTTGTTACTGTGGCTGTGCCAGGAAACATTGCCTACATGCCAAAACTCAGGTGCGGTGAGGCAGTGAGTTTACCGTGGGAAAGATTGTGCTGTGTGAAGGGGGCATTTGTATTTACATCTAAATATGGCCATCATTATTGACAGTCATCTAACATTCCACCCTTTCTATTTTATAGGGGAGCAGGGCTGAAGGTCTGTCTTCTAAAGCTACTTCTGCTAATCAGGGGTGGTGATTCTAGGACTGGGGTGTCTAGGGTTATTGATCTTCAGGGTGGCTTCTCAAAGACTGATAACCAAACAGGAACATTTGCTTAATCTTGTGGTTGATGATGACGACTGAAATTTATTTGCTCAGAAGAAGCTGAAAAATATAAGGCAAAATTAAAGCAAGGAGGAAAAGAGCGGCCAAGGGTCCCAGGAGGGGAAGGAGCCAAGTGGCTGTTTGTCCCTGGAGCCCTTCTGAGGGAGGAGACTACTGATATTTGCTTTTCAGGTCTTCACTTAATTTACTAAGGGCTTGAGCATTTTCTGCTACTAGGCCAGATTCGTTAATGTAATAACAACATTCTTCCCTGAGAAAGAGACAGATTCCACCCTTTTCAGCAGTTAAGCAAATCCAAAGCCCATCTATTTTGGAGAGTTACTTTAGCAAGGGAGGTAATTTGTCGTTGGAGTGAGGCCAAGGAGGAGGTTGTGGATCCCTGAGTCAGTTGGAGGAGGTCCTGGAAATCCTGGGCAGTGATAAGACTGTGTCCCAGTGCTCCGTCTCATAACCCCAGAGAGCTAATAGAAGTTATTAAACTCATCCCTAATAGAGCAGGAAGAAAGATGGCCCTCTTTGTCCATGGGTGGGGAGCTAAGACAAGAAGGTTCACCTTCCCCATATAGAGTAAGTTGGGGAACTGCCATTGTTAGTAAGCAAGGAACTGGAGTGGAAGAATTAATGCAATGTCTCATTGCACCAAAAAAAAGTTCCCTGAGGGGCCTGGGTAATGGCTGGTCCCAGCTTGGTGCACCTGTCAGTCTGAATAGGGAGGTTAGTTGTGGAGCTTGGGTCCCCATAGCACCAAATGGGATTAGACTTATTCAACCTTAAGGTCCATAGTGGAACATTTTTTAAGGGGATTTGACAGATTGCCTTGTGTGACCCGTTTATGGGGGTTATGGACACCACTGCCAGGAAAGGCCTTTGTTAGGGAGATGCAGAGAAAGCGGTGGGAGACATTTGACCAAATGTGGGACTCATTTGAAAACTTATCAGTCAGTTGGATCAAGTTGATGGAGGTGAGGATTGTCCGTGTGGATGGAAGCTGTTCCTGTAAGTTCCTTTCTGAATTTAGGATGCTATCATGGACTTGTGTTTGTGCCCCAATTATCATATAGCACAATATTCATATAAAATGCCACATGGCCTAGATGCTATAGTTGAGTGGTAAATTTTTCCGGTCTCCGTGGAGACCCATCTTTGGTCCCATGGGGCATCAACTTTGAGAACAAAGTTTTTAGTTTCCTCTTGATAAAGTTTGTGGTTATTGCAGTAGGTTCTATAGTACCCTCCATAGAGCTCTTGGCTTGTTAAGCATTCTGAGGTGGTCTGATCAAAGGGAAAATAGGCTATTGGGGAATAGGAGTTGGCAATGGAGGGTGTAACAGATCTGAGGGAAAGTTAGATACTTACGGCTGTTTGGCATCCCGAGAGAGAGCATTAGGCAGATCCTGACTTGTGAGTGTACCTTTGGTTCTGGGAGGTTAAATAAGCCTCTTGCACGGTGAACTCCCAGACATAGGTGGGTGGGCCCGCTGAAATAAATATGATGAACAGCATTAAGTTGATGAGGATGGAACAGCGTGGGGGGAGAGTGTACCGTGAGCTCAAAGACACCACAAAATCCAAACAGTAAGTGCAGAAAGCAAAGTGTGATGAAGTTAGGCTTGGGCTCTTAGTCCTCTGGTGTTAGAGTAAAGAGATCTGTTCCAAAGAGAGAAATTACTATATAAAGTAGTCCTAGGCTTAGCGGGTGGCAAGGTGTGCCCTGCAAATTCTAAAGCTGTTCCTGGTCGAGGGAAGGGTTGAAGACTATGAAGTGATAAGAGTAGGAGAGTAGTAAGAGTCAGGGGTACAAGTATATTTCCTCAGGTATGAAGTCAGAAAAGCTTCCCTGTAGGTAGAGATCAGAGAATAAAGTCAGAAACTGAGAGGGAGTAAGAACTGGTGAAGGTTGAGGGATTTCATTAGAGAGAAGGTATAAGAAATATTGATCTCTGGGTAAGATAAGAGGTTGGCATTTAAGCTTCCTCCGAGACTGGGGAGAGTTCAGAGATCTTCAGTTTGAGTGGTCCAGTCAAGAAAACTTGGAATTCTGGTCTTGAGGATGGCAAGGAGGTAATCACCTGTGGGGATACAGGAGGTTGTGAGTTTGTGGGATAGGGTTTCAGATTAGAGATGTGAAACCAGCCTGAGAGTCAGTTTGGCTGCCGTTGGAGTGGCTAGGACAATTCTAAAAGGACCTTTCCATTTTGGAGAGAGCGCTGAGGGTGACATCCCTGAGGGAGAGACTAAAACTAGATCTCCAGGCTGTATCCTTAGGTTGGTGGAGGGGAGAGGTTGAGGTAGGGTTTTGTCTACATGAGACCATATGTAGGCTCGGAGGTAATGAAGCAAGGGAAGAGGGAAAGAGCGGGGAAAGGTGTGTCTGATGGAGATAGCCCGGGAGGAAGTGGAGGGCGACCAGACATGATTTCAAATGGGGAAATGTTCTCTGACTTCTTTGGGAGGGCACATATTCTGAGTAAGGCCAGGGGAAGGAGTTTTACCCAGTTGAGATGTAACTCGAGAGAGAGCTTGGTGAGGATATTTTTGGTAGTTCTGTTTGTTCTTTCCACCTTTCCTGATGATTGTGGGTGAAAAGGTATGTGGAAGCACCAAGGGATTCCTAGAGTAGTGGAGAGAGTTTGAGATACTTGGGAGGTAAATTCTGGGCCATTGTCAGATTGAAATGAGGTGGGTACACCAAATCTGGAAATTATGTCTTGAAGTATGATAGAGGTGACAGTAGTTGCTCTTTTGTTGGTTGTGGGAAAAGCTTCAACCCAACCTGAAAAAGTGTCAACTAGAACTAGAAGGTACTTGTAATGGCGGACCGATGGCATGTGGGTCAAGTCTATCTGCCAGTCTGAGGCTGGGAGAGAGCCCCGCATCTGATGGGTGGGGAAAGAGGGGTGATATGAGGCGTGTGGATTGGCACGAAGGCCAACGTCACAGGATAGGGCTAAATCATGTAGGAATTTTGTATCTGTGGGGGTAAGAGTACAGTAAGACTTAAGGGAATGTGATAGGGAGGTGGAATTAGGATGAAAAAGTTTATGTAGGTAGGTGAGGATTTCTGTATTCAGAAGAGGAATATCTGTGGGGTGGGTGGTGGGTAAGGCAGCTGAGAGGAGGACAGAGGAAGAGGTGTAGGGAAGTAAAGCTGCCTTTTTTGCTTCCTCGCCAGCCTTGTTGTTGCCCTGAGTTATGAATGACTGCTCAATTTGATGGGCCTAGCAGTGGACTATGCCGATAGCTTCGGGCAGTTTCAGGGCCTCTAGTAGGTGAGCTATAAGTATGGAATTAACACCGGGTGAGCCTTTTGTTGTGAGGAATCCCCTTTCCCTCCAGATGGCACTGTGAGCAAAGATGGTATGAAAGGCCTACTTGGAGTCTGTGCAGACTGTTAAAATATCCCCTTTTGCCACAGTGAAGGCTGTGTCAGAACTGTGAGTTCAGCTTGCTGTTTGGTGGTGCCACGAGGGAGGGGGCTGGATTCTGTAAGTTTGGTGGGGGTGACTATGGCATAGCCTGCGTAACGGGAGCCATCATGAGCTTCCGTCTGTGAACCACATGTGAGAAGGTTGGGGTAGGGGACCTTCTTGTACATGAGACAAGGTCCTCTAGGATCTCCAGGCCAGAGTGAAGATCTTGTGGAGCTGAGCAGCTTTTTGGGAAGAATGAGTCTGGATTTAGGGGGAAACAGACTTGAAAGGAAAGGGAGGGATCTTCTAGGAGAGATACTTGGAGGGAGAGAATCCTGCAAAGGGGTAAGGTTTGTAGGCCTTTGTACCTTAGGAGTTAGGAGAGGTGGTGATGAGATAAAATGGTGGTAGGGGAGCTGAAGGTTAGTTTTTTTGCCTCCCAGGAGAGAACTGAGACAGCAACCAAAGTACAGAGACAAGGGGCCCATCCATGGACAGTAGGATCTAATTTCTTTGATAGGTAGGGAATTGGGCCAAAGGAGGGTCCAAACTGATGTCCCAGTACTCTGAGTGCATAGCCCTGTGCCTCATGGGTGTAAAGGAGAAAGGGTTGGGATAAGTCTGGAAGGTGGAGGCCTGGAGCAGAAATGAGAGTTTGTGGTAGGGAGTTTTAATAGAAGGGGGAAGTGGCTCAAGTTGGGGTCCCTTAGAGGCCTCCTACAAAGGAGCAGCCAGAAGAGAACAGTTGGGGATCCAGGAGAGTAGCAATCCCGCCACGCCTGAGAAAGGAAAGGAGTTCAGATTCCAAGAAGGAATTGGCAGTAAGGAGAGGAGCTCCGTCCTTTTTAGGATTACATGCTTGTATCCTGGCCTAAGGAGGACCCCCAGGTAGGTTACTTGAGTAGTGGAGAGTTGTAAATTGTACTTTTGAGGGAGAGAGGTGGTAGCCTTTGTCTGTCAGAAAGTTAATCAGGCATATTGCATCAGAGATGGAGGTTTGATAGGAGGGACTACACAGCAGGAGATCATCTACATACTGTAGGAGGCAGGAATTAGGGAGGGACATCTGGGTAAGGTCATGGGCTAGAGTTTGTCTGAAGAGGTGGGGACTGTCTCTAAACCCCTTGGCAGGGACAGTCCAGGTAAGTTTGGAAGAGGTAGGGTGTGGGGGTCGGTCCAGGTAAAGGCAAAAATATTTTGGGAGTTGGGGTGTAGAGGAATGGTGAGAAGAAAGCATCCTTAAGATCTAATACAGGGGCTGGAGCAGTGGTTTGGTGGTTACGGCTTGCTTGCCTGGCATGCTCAAGTACATGAGTTCAAATCCCAGCACCCATGTACACAACGAAGTCTGGGAGCAACAAAGACCACTTGAAAAACTAAATAAAAATTGACTCTCTCTCCCTCTCTCTCTCTCTCACTGTCCCTCTCTCTTAAAAAAAGAAAAAGATCTAATACAAAGAAGTGAGAGGTAGAGGCAGAATTGAAGATAAGAGAGTATCAGGGTTAGGGACGGCCAGCGCCAAGGGGACAACAGCATCACTGATGAGGTGGAGATCCTGTACTAGGCAGAAAGGACTGTTGGGGATTTTTACTGCCAGAACAGGGGTATCAAAAGGAGAGGAAGTGGGTTGGAGATAGCCTTTCTGTAAAAGATCTTGAATGACAGGCTCTTCATAATTTTGTATTATGAATTACCTATGAGGATATAACTTTACATAATTCTCATTATGCTCTGTTAGAGAATCACTGAAAAGTGTTTACATGAGGGAGGCAGCTAGTCATGATCCAGAAGTTGGAAATTTGGTGGTGATGTTCTTAATAATACACTTGGAGGGAAACTGAGTCTGGAACATGGCAAAACTGATGATGGTCCCTGGCAGAATCTGGTCCATTTTGACCTTTTCATTAAGTCATAAGCAAAGCCTATTTGAATATGTTTAGTACAATCAAGGTACATTTTAAACAACTAAGAAGAATCCTGAAGTTTGTCAGACTCACAGCTATTTGAATTCCATGGGTACAGGAGAAAAAGAAGTAGAGGTAAATAAATGGAAATAAAATGAAATAAACTATGAACCATGGAACTAATGTTTGGCTTCATTGAACATTCAAATAAATATACAGGCAGGGTCTTTGCTGACCTGTGTGAACTATGCTTTTCGGTGAAGCCATTAGACAAAAACAAATGGCAAAGAAGCAATAAAAGGAGGTAGGATCTTGGGTTGGTCCAGTTCGAGGGAGTACCCTCCCCTGCCAAATCAGCGCACCGGACTCAGTGTTCTCCGGTTGGAGACGCTGCAGGAGAACCCAAGTTCTTACCCTGCTGAGCCTCTCCTCCTTGCCTCACTCCTCTAGACAGAAAGCACACTAAAGGAGCCAGCGATTTTTGAACACCTCTGCAACTTGAATAAAAGAGAAGGAGAAAGGGAGGAGATCCTTCTTGAGGAAGTTATTCTTCCTGTGACTCAAGCCAATGATACTGAATACATTTTTTAAAAATTTTTTTTGGTTTAATCCAGGGATTTAATCCAGGGGCACTTAAACCACTAAACCACATTCCCAGTGATTTTTTTTTTTTTTTTTGAGACAAGATCTCACTAAGTTGCTTAGGGGCTAAGTTGCTGAGGCTGGCCTTGAACTTGTGATCCTCCTGCCTCAGCCTCCCGAGAGCTGAGATTATAGGTGTATGCAGCCATTCCTGGTCTCACATTTTTTCCCCTTCAACCTCAGGCTGCCTCTTCATATCTTCTCTTACTCCTAAATGTGTACCATTAGTTACAAAGGTTCTGTACCCAGTTAAAAATGAAATGGGCCTGGTGTGGTGGTGCATACTTGTAATCCCAGCCACTGAGGAAGCCAAGGCAGTAGGAGGGCAAGTTCAAGGCTGGCTTCAGCAACTTAGGGAGACTCTGTCTCAAAGTTGAAAAATAAAAAAGTCTGGGGATATAGCTCAGTGTAAAGGGTTCCCGGGTTCAATACCCAGTACCAAAACTAAAACAAATAAACAAAAACAAAGCAAAAAGACAAAAGTAGAACAAAATAAGAAATGTGAGATGCTCTCGAGTAGGTAAACAAGCTATGGTACATACACCCAGACAATAGCACACAACTGAATTCCAAGAGGAGAGCTGTCAAGTCACGAAGGAAATGTAGACGCTTACTGCTAAGGGACAGAAGATAATCTGAAAAAGCAATGTACTTGCATGATGTCAAATATACGACCTTCTAGGGAAGGCAAGACCATGGAGTTAGTACAAAGATCAGCAGTGGCCAGGGGTTAGGGAAGGGAGAGATGAATTGGCAGAACACAGGATTTTTAGGACTCTATGATTGCATAGTAGTGGATACATTTATCTAACTCACAGAATATACAACACCAAGACAGAACTGTAACTTAAACCATGGACTTTGGATGACAGTGAATTAAAATAAAAAAGTATTACTATGGTGGAGGATGTAGATTATGCAGGAGGCTTCAAGAGGGGGTCAGTGGGTTTATGGAGAATCTGTTTGTTCCTCTCAACTTTGATATAAACCTAAAGCTACTCTAAAAAAGAATTAAAAAAGGAATAAAAAGTACAATAAAATTTAAAAATGAAACAAAGTTGAGCATAGAACATAAGAAAAAGTCAGAAACAGTATCTTATGTATCCATATTAAAGAAGAATAAATTAACTTTGAAAAATTCATCCTAAGCTGGGCATAGTGGCACATGCCTGCAATCCCAGCAACCGGTGAGGCTGAGGCAGGAGGATCACAAGTTCAAAGTCAGCCTCAGCAACTTAACAAGCCCCTGTCTCAAAATAAAAATAAAAAGGGCTGGGGATTTGGCTCAGAGGTTGAGTGTCCCTGGGTTCAATCCTCTGTACAAAAAAAAAAAAAATCATCCTAATAAACCTCCAGTATTATAAAAAAATAAAAGTTTTTTAGGGTATATAGATGTTAATTAAATAAATATACTCCAAGACCTGAATGTCCTAAATATTAACTTGCAGAAGAATATATGCCTATGAGAATGAAAGAAAGATTTAAGAGTCTTGGACTTTGTCTCTGATTTGTTGTGTGACGTGGGACACATACCACTTAACTTTTGTTGCACCTTCTTGGTTCATAAAATGGATGATAAAATTATCCACGGAGGTAACTTCAAAGAGTGTTCTCATGATTACTGAGTTGATGATGCTAACACACCTGAGACGAGAGGCAGTATATAAAATGGGAGCAGTATTGTTGCCATAATTACTGTTATGGCTCATACACAAGGGAAAAACATGAGAGTTGGCTGACTGTCATGTACCAGTCTGTTTTATGTTACTATAATGAAATGCCTGAGGCAGACATGAAAAGAGGTTTCATTTAGCTCACAGTTTTGGAGGCTGAAAGTCTGAACAACATGGTGTAGGCTCTGACAAGGGCTCCCTGTGGCTGTATCACCTCATGGCAGATGGCACTGCCGGGAGGAAGAGATCCTATCTTGAATCCAGGAAGCCAAAGAGAGACTGGGGAGCCATAGTGTATTCTGAGAACATGCTCTCCATGCCTCCCAGTAGGCCCCACCTCTTAAAAGCTCCACACCAGTTTCCAATATTCCCTGGGAGTTTCTATTACATGAAGTCTGGGGGACAAATAACTTCCGAACCACAGTAGTTGGTCACAGCTTAAAAGCCACCCACCCAAGAAAAAGAATGAGCACATTTATGAATTGTGATGCCATTTGCCCTTTATTTTTAAGGTTATTTTAGTGAGATATACATCTTAACTTCAGTGATCGGTATAACGAAACATTTTCGGAAACTTATTTTCTTGTGGAAGATGATCCAGAAGCCAGCATGGAGTGTGACCGACTGAAGACTGTTCTGATGTTTAGTCGTTGATCACCTATTGCTGAACACCCATTCACTGCTATGGAGAATGCTCAGATTGAATTGAGTGCATCTCAGTTTCTATGTAACTCCAGCTGCAGGATCAGGTGACCTCTGAGTTTTCCACTAGCACTGAGGCCCACGAGTCTCTCACTTCAGAAAACTTGAAGGCCAATCTTTCAGCAGACACAATCATGAGTAGAAGGTTGGTTATAAAACTGGCCAGGACAGCAGAAAGGTTTAGAGCAAGGACCCTGGAGTCATGGGGTGGTGCTGTAGTTCTTACTCTGGGACTGTACGTTAGCTTGTGGTCAGGTTTCCTCCTCTGAAAATGGAGCTTAAACAGCTCAATAACCTTGAGAGGACAATGCCAGGATATGGGGAAGGCTCTACCGTGTGAAATATTACACAGCTCTGGGAGGACCTACACAGCACCCACTCACTCACTCTGGTGCCCATGTGACATTAAGCACCCCTGTGCCCTGGCAAAGTGCTGACCATCCTGTAGATGTTCTTGCCCAAGGAAAAGTGCTTTTGTTTTTTAAGAAAAGTTTGAATTTATTGATTTGAATCATTGTCCTAGGCGTTAGTAGCTGCAGGGGACTCAGACATGTGGCAGGGGCTACCTTAGGTATAACAAAGACAGAACACATGGTGGGGAGGACAGAGGTGAGAACAAAAGGAGGTGTCAAGGACTGGTGTGTAGCTTGGTGTTAGAGTGCAGCCTCAGATGCACAAGGTCCTGGGTGCCATCCCTAGCCCTGGAGAAAAAAAAAAGTTACGGTGGGGTGGAGAAGCGACTGGTAGTTAGAGTGGTGGGATTTGGTTTGAGGCTGACCCCAACCCAATCCTCACCTCCCACAATTTTGGGAATTTCACATTGTAGTATATTCTCTGATGGCAGAAGCAGTGCCCTGTCTCCTTGAACCTTCAGATCCTCTCTCCCCCTGCATCCTGCTCAGGAGAAGAGCTAGACTCTGCTAATGGGTGGCTTCGGCCAGGGATTTGTGACTAGTAATGAGGCAAAGGAGAACCAGGCGAGTTCATATAGCCGCTACGAGAGGTGGGCAACAGAACAGTTCTTTCCAGATTGTCTTTGCTCAAACACTATTGCTGTGTGTCCTATTTCATGGTTTCCTGGAGCCCAGATTTGTAGACATATTTATTTATTTAGTACCAGGGATTGAACCGGGGTGCTTAACCACTGAGCCACATCCCCAACCCTTTTTTAAAAATACTTTGAGATACAGTCTCACTAAGTTGCTTATGGCCTCACTATGTTGCTGAGAATGGCTTTCAACTCACGATCTTCCTGTCTCAGCCTCCTGAGTTGCTGGGAATATAGGCATGTACCACCACACCCGGCTTTTCTTTTTTTCTTTTTCTTTTTTTAAAGATAGAAGGACAGTGAGAGAGAGAGAGAGACAGAGACAGAGACAGAGAGAATTAATTTTTATTGAGTTTTTCCACACGGCCTTTGTTGCTCCAACACTTAGTTGTGTACGTGGGTGCTGGGGTTTGAACCTGTGTACTTGCGCATGCTGGGCAAGCGCCATAACTGCTGAGCCACCACTCCAGCCCCGATACCTGGCTTCTAGACTGCATTCAAGTCAAATTCTCTGCTCTTCCACTGATGCTGTGAGCTTCTGCTCTCCTCCAATAAATACCCTATTAGGATTACAAAGGAGAAAAATCAAAAACCCTGTTGGGTTTTCGCCATCTTACTTTTCCCCTTCAATATCTTTATTGCTCCTTTTCAACATTTTTTTATTTTCAATTTATTTAAACCTTTTTAATTGACCTGTAATATTTATACATAGTTATGGGTCCAGTGTGATAATCCAGCAAATGTATATAAAGTATGGGGCAATTAGGTAATTAGCCTTTCCATCTTCTCAAACATTTATCATTTCTATGTATTGGGAATATTGGTATTGGCTTCTTATTTCAAATTATCACCCATGAAATATGTCAACTCCCAGTGGGTGATGTGTGAGTAGGATTGACTGTTAAACATTACTTCTGCAATATTGTTAAAATTCTTATGGCTTTTCATGGTTTTATGATCATGTAGGAGAATATATTTATTCTTAGGCGATGCATGCTGAAGAGTTTAGGTTAAATATCATCATACCTGACATTGAGTTTCAAATAATTTAGTGAAAAACACCTACACATCTGGGCATTTATAAATGCACGTATAAATGCATAGATGCACATATACATGTACCTATTCAGACCTCTACCCACCTACCTGGAAAATTGCCAAGTTTTTAGCATTGATGGTTGAAGGTGGAGGATATATGCGTATTCATTACACTATTCTTTCACTAATTCTGTAAGTTTCAAAATAAAAAGTTGAGGGGTGGGAATAAAATACAGTATATCATGAATTGAAAAAATGCTGTGGAACATCTCCGCAGCTGGAGGACATGCTCACTGTTCAATCCTGCAACACCTGTCATGGAACTGGTGTTAAGTGAGTAAACAAACGAGTGGACATTTCAACGTCTCCATTAGCCCATTTGGTTCCACTCATCACCTAGTGCCTGCAAAATGCCACCCACCCCAGCTATGCTGCCTGGCTTGAACTCAGGCTCAGAGTCTGGTTCTCAGAGTTTTCATTCATCTATTAATTTATTCACCTACACCCTTTCCTCCTCATCTGAGAAGTACTTCCTGAGTTCCCGTGATGCACCAGGGTTAGTGATAAAGGCCAAGATACAGTTTGAATAGAACAAAATCCCTCAGGGACATTGGAACTGCTTCTTCCTTCTTCTCTGGACCCTATTGCAGCCAGGGACTTTTGAGGTGACAGAGCTCCCCAGATCAGTACTTATCTGGGAAGCCGAGAAGGTGCCTCTTTCTCTCAGTGTCCCACTGACTTTGTATCTGTGACAGTGTATAAGGTTCGTAACCATGAGACACCATGTACTGGGTGTTTTTCTTTGCCTGGAAATGCACTAAATGAATTATTTTCATTCTCCTTTTTCATAGACGAGAGGCATAGAAGTTCAAGGCAACCTGATCAAATTATAGGGTTAGTAATTGGTTGAGCTGATACTTCCAGGTTTTAAATTAGAATTACCTGACTCTCTGTTGCCCTTGGTTTCAAAGAGGCTTCAGTGAAAAACTTGTTTTGGTTTTCACTTACAGGTCTGCTCTGTCCCACCTTGTCCTCCACATCCCTAGAAGATTGACAGATACAAATGTGAAGAGAGATTTGGTGCTAACCCAGGGATTATTCTCCTCTTCTTCTCCAGGGTCCAAGTTTTTGTTCCTGGATGAAACTTCTGAGGAATAGCCCCCTTTCTCCTTAGGGACAGGCTCTTTGCTGGGAAGTTCCCAGTCTTACCTGTAGATTAACCTCCGGCAAACAACTCTGGTTCAGAAGGTCTCTGTCCTATACTGCAGAAGGACCTATCACACGCACTGACCTTTCTCATTTTTTGGTGACTGTCTTTTCTGAGCATAATCAAGGTCCACAGTTGGTGAGACAGACAAGATTCTTCATCTTCCCAAACCTACTAGCAGATAAGTTATGCCATTTTATATTACCCCTTTTTCAGTGGCACATGTGTAGTCAGTGACAGCAAGTTGTATATTGTGTGGGAGTGGGAAATTTTCCCTCTGTTAAGGGGCGGAGTGGATAATGCTCAGGTCCATTCACTGCCTTAACACAGTGAAGGGGGATCCAGATATCAGCTTCCTTGTCGTAAATGAATGTCATCATGGTATATGGACTTTGCAGATATATGGGCTCATCAGCTTCAGAAGCCATACAAAATACCATAGACTGGGCAATTCAGATGATAGAACTTTATTTTTCATAGTTCCGGAGGTTGGAAGTTGGAGATGAGAGTGTCATCATGATTGGGTTCTGGTGAGAGCCGTCTTCCTAGCTTGTAGATGGCCACCTTCTTAAAATGTCCTCACACGGTGGTGAGAGAATGCACTCTGGTCTCTTCTTCTTAACATAGGGGCACTAACCCATCAGAGGGATCCCACCCTCATGACCTCATCTAACCCTAATTGCCTCATGGAGGCCCTACCTCTAAATAGCATCATGGGGGGAGGTCAGGGCTTCAACATAGGAAGGTTAGCAGGAACACAAATAGTCCACACAATTTATTAAAAAATCATTTGTGGGCTGGAGAGGTGGCTCAGTGGTTACAATGCTTGCCTGGCATGCACGAGTTTGTGAATTCAAACCCCAGCACCACGTACACAGTGAAGTACCCGAGGAATAAAAGTCACATGAAAAACTAAATGAAGATTGCTTCTCTCTCTCTCTCTTACTGTTTCCTCTTCCTTTAAAAAAAATCATTTGTAACTCAGAATAATAGATTTAAAGAGTGAAATCAGTATTTGTTCACCAAGGGGAAAGGGACATGGTGAGGACAGAGTGGAATGTGCCAGAGTTGTTTGCACATGTTTGTTTGTGCTTGGGCACCGATAGAAACCAGGGAATGAGAACAAACCTGCGTAATGAGGAGCTGAATATTCTGAGTATTTTTGAGGGCAGGAACAAGTGTCTTCCTAATAAGGTTTCTTAATGCCACACTTAAACTGGATACCATATGCCCCTGGGGGTAGGAAGTACATTTATTCCACAATTAAAAACATTTAAACCAGTGTGATGGTGCACACCTGAAATCCCAGGTACTCAAGAAGGGGAGCAGGCTAAGGCAGGAACATCACAAGTTCAAAGTCAGCCTCAGCAGCTTAGTTGAGACCCTGTCTCAAAACAAAATTTAAAAAGGGCTATGAACATAGTTCAGTGATAGAGCACTTGCCTAACATGTGCAAGGCCCTGGGTTCAATCACCAGTACAACACAATACACCACACACACACACGCACACGCACACACACATGCGCGCGCACACACACACACACACAAATTAAAAAGATACGATAGAATACAAAAATGTCAGAGTTCCCGAGTAAGGTAAGTGTTATTCTGTGGAACCTTCGTGTGGATACATATACGTGCATGTGTGCACTGGGTCACACACATTTATTACTGTGGCTTTTAGTCAAATGCTTGAAGGTCACTACCAATATCTTTAATAGTGACACAGTTATGAAGGAAGTTTGTATCATGAATTCTTGTTCCGAAAATGAACGCGGGCACAGTTTAGCTGCTATTGTCATTGCACTTCTTCCTTTTTCTCTTTTTCTTTTCTTTCTTT
>PVKS010030819.1:0-24034 GCA_004027875.1 Aplodontia rufa
TAAAACTATACTATAGGGCCATAGTAACAAAGACAGCATGGTACTGGTATCAAGACAGGGAAGAAGACCAATGGAATAGAACAGAAGACCCCGAAACAAATCCTCAAATCTTTAAACATCTGATTTTTGACAAAGGGGGACAAAATATTACATGGAGAAGTGACAGCCTCTTCAACAAATGGTGCTGGACAAACTGGTCATCCACCTGCAGAAAGTTGAAATTAGACCCATATATTTCTCCTTGCACAAGAATCAAATCAAAATGGATCAAGGAGCTTGGTATCAAACCAGCTACGTTGCAACTGATAGAAGAAAAAATTGGTCCAACACTTCAACATTTAGGAGTAGGCAAAGACTTTCTCAACAGGTCTCCAAAAGTGAAGGAAGTAAAGTCAAAAATCAGTGAATGGGAGGTCATAAAGCTAAAAAGCTTTTGTACTGCCAAGGAAACAATCAAAAGAGTCAAAATGTTTTCTACAGAAATGGAGAGTATCATGGACTATGATTCCTCAGACAAGGGTCTCATATCCAGAATCTATAAAATCCTCAAAAATGTCAGCTACACGGGGCTGGAGCGGTGGCTTGGTCGTTACAGTGCTTGCCTGGCATGCATGAGTACTCGAGTTCAAACCCCAGCACCACATACACAACAAAGTGTCAGAGGAATGAAAGTCACATGAAAAACTAAATAAAAATTGCTTCTCTCTCTCTCTGTCTCTTTCACTGTCCCTCTCTCTCTTTTAAAAAAAAAATGTCAGCTACAAAAACACCAACAGCCCAATTGAAAAATGGGCCAAAGAACTAAATAGAAACTTCTCACCAGAGGACATTGATCAAGCCAATGAATACATGAGAAAGTGCTCTAAATCTGTAGTAATTAGAGAAATGCAAATGAAAACCACATTAAGATATCACCTTACACCAGTCAGAATGGCAAAGATGAAGAAAATAAACAATAGATGCTGGAGGGGCTGTGGAGAGATAGGCACACTAACACACTGTTGGTGGAGCTACAGACTGGTACAGCCCCTCTGGAAAGCAGTATGGAGAATCCTTAAAAAACTAGGGATGACTCCACCATACGACCCTGCTATTTCACTCCTGGATATCTTTCCAGGGGACTTAGAATCAGCACATTACAGTGACACAGCAATATCGATGTTCATAGCAGCACAATTTACTATTGCTAGGCTATGGAAACAACCCTGGTGTCCCTCACTGGAAGAATGGATCCAAAAACTGTGGTACATTTATACCATGGAATATTACACAGCAATTAGAAACATTGCAGCCTTCGAGGGTAAATGGATGGTTATGGAAGAGATCATGCTGAGTAAAATCAGCTTAACCCAGAGATCTAAGGGTCGATTGTCTCCACTCACCTGTGGAGGTGGGGACTAGACCCTGGACAATGAGAAAGTTGGTCTAGAAACATGAGTTAAATTCAGATAAGATGTAATGCTTAACACCCTAATACTACTTTTAGAGTTATAATGGGAAGGGGAAGGGAGGGATAAGGGAGGGTAATTGGGGGGGCACTCCTGGGGATAATTGCAATGTCCAGAATATATACACATCTTATACACATTTTATATTGTTTTGTTAAAATCTTGTAAGGTTGCTCAAAAAAAAAAAAAATGGTCCTCAAGGCCAAACTAGAGAATGATCAGATGTCAGGCCTGGGGCAAGAGGAGAGCGCTCTCTCTCTCTTTTTTCCTTGACCTTTATAATAGTTGCAAATCTATTGAGCAAACCTTCGCATTCATGCACTTTGCTCTAATAGGTGCCATACATTAACATTTAAAACCTAAAAATGTAGAGATGCTACAAGTTTCCCAATAACTAAATTAATAATAACTCTTTTAAATAGTCAGTTTCTATTTTAAAAATAAGTTATTTAGGATGAAATGGATCAAGGAAGGATGAAAACATCTTTTGAGAGGGACTGGACACATGATATATATGCACTCTCTTTTATTTTTTATTTTAACAAAGTTGAAATTCCTATTTATGTATTTTTATTTTTATTGGGGCCTATTAATTATGCAGAATGGTGAATTTCATTGAATATACATAAAACCTTAACTGGATCAATCTTATTAACTTCTCTTTCTTGTTCTGGAACAACTTTCCTGAGAGGAGGAAAATTTGACAGAAGCAGGTCTTGGGGTTTGCTTCCAGACAGTTTTAGAGTGTGTGTGTGCTTCTCCCTAAGTGCCTAAACTCTTTCTGGATTTTCTTATTTTTCTGGGCTTCTCTTGCACTAAGGTAGATCTCGAATTGGTAAGTTTGAAAGATGAGCACATCACGAACCACCTCTCTCCTCTGTCCTCTTCTCTCTGAGTTTCCCACCCCACAGAACCTGGCTCTTGCTTTGTGCTCAGCTGCTCTGTCATGCCTGCACCGGTGACTGAGAAGGAGGCCTCTCCTCTTTGAGGAATTAGGTAGCAAGCTCGTATGAGGGTGTGCCACACTGAAACAAGCTTTTCCATCCAGCCTTCCTCAGCGATATGGCACTGGGCAAAGGCCTTCACCTGTCTTACTGTTTTTCTTTTGTGTTTATTTGTTTAATTTCTCAGTTCAGAGCCAGAGTGGGAGAAGGGAAGGCAGTTCTAATTATTAAGTATTATCATAACCCAAGTAACACACAAAAACTCTAATGTGGAATATGCTTATAGAATTTAAAGATCCATATTCTAAATGTTTTATTATACTCTAAATTTGGTAACAATTATATTTTCTTGCCACTTCTCCTGTGTCAAAACTTCTTCACAGGCTGGAGTGGTGGCTCAGTGGTTATGGGGCTTGCCTGGCACACATGAAAACCCGGGTTCAAAACCCAACACCACATACACAACCAAGTGTTGGGGAAACAAAGGCCAGTTGAAAATATAAAGGGTTTTTATGTTATTCAGAAGTCTTAGACCCCAAGAAAGACGCGGAAGTACAGGAAAAGCAGAGGGGGAGGGAAGAAGAGAAGAAAATGTCGACAACAGTACTTGTTTATAAAATGGTCTCTGTGTCAGGCACTCCATGCTTTGTGTTTTAGCTGGTTTAATCATCATAATAAGTCACTTAGCAGATGAGGAAACTGAGACGAAGAAAACTTAGGATAGTTTTCCAAGACTATCCAAGGCTGATTAAAAGTTTCTTTTCTCCGAACTTAGTGTCATCTTATGACTGCATTTTTTTACCCAGTGGTTGGCATTTCTTGCCTTATCGTGCTTTTTTTCTGTTTCCTGTTCCTTGAAGTCATTTAGGCTCTCTATGAGTTAGATTATTTTTCATTTAATTTAGTACATATAACTTGCAACACAACACACTGCACTTAGTAGGTGCTCAGGAAATACTCATTGATGATGATAGAAGAACTCAGAAGTTGAGTTCAGAACATTAGAAAAATAATATTAAAACAGGAATGATGATGAAACATGGAATTTGAAGTTATTGTGAAAGTTCAGAGGATAGAAAAGGAAAATAAGCATCTGCTATCTAAAGTACAGAAGTACATAGTATTTGAACATAAAATATGCACTGAAAATTTTAAGGATTTTGAAACCAAGGACCCAACTGTGCACTTAACAGTTTGGGAACCTCAAAGAAGTCTTCAGCTGCTCAAAGTAATTGCACCCTGTTCTCCAAAAGCAAGCATATCTTTTTAGAAGAGCTGTGAAGAGTTAACAGCTTAGACAGCTTTGGAATGTAATAATATGATGTTACGAATTAGCATTACTATTTTATAATATACATAATATCAATAATAGAATATAATAGGTAGTATCATCTAGCATCCAATATGAGCAATGTGCTATGATATGCTGTGGTAATAGGTTATATAATATTCTTCTGTCATTTTAAAATAACTATTAATTTTTGGATTAAACCCCAGGGTTAAGTTTCAATAAGGACCAATTCTTATTTAGAGAAAATACTGTTACTGTCACTTGTATGAAGCTGTTTCCTTGTCTTCTTTATCCTATGCTGGGTTTCCCCCTCCTGCCTGTCACTTCTATCCCCAGGCATATGTCCTGTCAGAACTATTAAATATTACTAATTCCAGGAGGGGAAGTTGTTCCGAGGGTACTCTTCCTCAGTTTTCAAGCTCCTGGGAGCTCCTCTTTTCTCAGCCTTGTCCTCTTGCAGACCTGGACTATGGGTACTTGAACTTGAGTTGGCAAATTGCTGGGTCATGGTTGGAATTTAACTTTATCATAAGACAAAGCCATAGGTATGATCTTTTTATACCCTTCAAGAAACTTTTTGTGTCTAATGCAATTATGCCTTCCTGAAGACAGTACTCCTAAGAGTACATGGGTATTTTTTGAGTAACAGAAACATCATTCTCAAAAACAAAAGTAGTGTAGGTAATGATTTTTATAAATTACGACAAGATAAAAAAATGTGAAACAAAAAACGAAAAGTCCCTAGTCTACTTTCTCACTACTAAACTATCCAATAGTAACAATTAATATACGTCTTATACTCTTACCCTGCATGCACTCTTAGTCACATGCTAAAACTTATATATGCACATTTGTTCTTTTTAAAAATATATAGTATGTGCCACTCATACTGTTCTGTAACTGACTTCAATATCTAAAATATGACAATGATAATTATAACAGTTTTTATATTGGACATCTTTTTATTTAAATTCCCCTAGAATTGGCATTACTCATTTTCACTGTTCTCAGAGCTTTAAATTGAATGGATACTCTGTAAATTATTGAGTGGATTCTGCAATTTATGAACACCTTATTCTCACTTTTTGGGTTACTGACAGTGCTCCGTTGGCTTCATATTGCAAACTTGGCTCAACAGTAATGCTGTACAGAAAGCGGGCATGCACCAGGTTCGGTGCCAAAGCATTTACGTTTGATAGACATTGCTACCCACAAGTTTGGTTTGCTCTCACACAATATTGTGTGTGAGCATGCCCATCTTATATTTGAAAAGAAATTGTAATGTGATATCGTGAAATACATACTTGACTTTCCTTATTTCCTGGCAGAGTTCTCCTAAATTCTTTGAAGTCTCTGCAATGGTAAGAGCGTTGTTTTGTGCTAACATGATAATTGATGACTAGGTGTCCCAGATGCCATCAAGATGAGGGGCTGTTCACCAAAACATCCAAGCCATGATAAACAAAGGTTGGGATTTTTTAGCTCTACCTACAACATCTTAGGAAAAGAGAGGTCCTGAAGCAAACTTGGATTAACAGTAATGCATCACAGGCATTATTTATTGAAGTTGATCACCAATGGCCAATAATTTAATCAATCATATTGCATAATGCAGCATTTATAAAACCTCTAAGGCACAGAATTTGCTGAGCTTCTGGATAACAAGCTATGGAGAATAGTGAGATCTAGTCTAATTTTTGTTGCTATAACACAATACTTAGAAAGGGTAATTTGCAGAGACAATAAATTTCTTTCTTTCCATTCTGGAGGTTGAGAAGTTCAGTATCAAGGTGTGGGCACCTGGTGAGGGGTTTTTCTTGCTGTACCCCCCTAGGACTGAAGAACAAAGGTGCTGAGAGAGAGAGAGAGCATGAGATTGAACCCCAATCCTGAAGCCTTTTCATACCTCTGAAATCCCATCGTGAAAGTGGGGCACATGGCCTAATGGCTTCATAGAGGTCCCTCCCATCTTTGAATACTTAATTCCACTGGGATTAAGTCTCCAAAATGTTTCAATTTGCTTTGTTTTTGATTTTTTGGTGGGGGGAGGCTTTCCTACCTTAAGAGTGGGGAAACCAGTGAAGTTCATGTGAACCTCTTTCCCTGTCCTGACCCACTGTCATTTTAAATAGCAGGTGATAGAGCTTCCACATAATCCAACTATACTGGTCCCGGGCATATACCCAATAGAAATAATGTCAGCATATTGAAGAGATAAATGCAGACCCATATTTATTTTGGCATTATTCACAAAACCAAGATATGGAATCAGCACAGGTGTCCATCAACAGATGAATTCATAAGGAAAATGCAACATGCACAATGGAGTATTATTGGGTATAAGTCTTCTCCTGTTCTCGCACTGGAACTTATTTTGCCAACAACATATCATGAGAACTTGTAAGCACCCATAATCATGTGAGCCAATTTCTTATAATAAATTTCTTTCCATGTATATGTGATATATAAATTATTGAAACAATATTTTATTATAGTGTTATAATAATAGCATAATAAAAATTAAAAATTTAAAAATCCCAAAAGAGGTTTTAAATAGAGTTTGATGTACAATTTCCAAAATTTATATGTAATAGCAAAAGACCAAGAGTAGCCAGCATATTTCCTATGAAGAGTAAAGAAAAGGCAACTTTTTTTCCCAGAAATGGTTTTTAAAGCTGTATGGCATAAGAGTACAGATAGAGAAACAAGATTCAAAAGAATCTGGCGTACAGAAATGACCTGTGCATATATGAAACCCTTGGAGGAAAAGGGAAGGAAGGTCTGTTTAGCAAAGAAGCTGGAAAAATTAGCTCCATATGGTTATAGAAAGTGATATCAGATTCTAAGTCATAACACATACCAAATCAACTATAAAGGGATGAAGAACCTAATTTTTGTGATCCTTATATTATATATGTATACCAGGAAAGATCTGTAGGTATATACGTAGCTCTCTGAAAGTTTTAACATCAAAGAAAAAATTGGTAATGATCCAAAAACCATCAAATGGAGAATGCTTGAATAAAGCATGTTCTTTTTCACAGTAAAAATTAAACAGTAAAAATAAATGTATTGTAGCTACATACAGTATTGACAAATAAAGTTAAAAGGGATGCCTGCTGACTACACATGACATACCTGTACTATAAAGTTCAAAAGCAAGCTAAAAATAACTAAAACAATGCTAAGGTGTGCAATGTATGTGCTAATTAAAAAATATCAATTCAGGAGCTGGAGCGGTGGATCAGCGGTTGCTGCGCTTGCGGCGCTTGCCTGTCATGCACAAGGATGTGGGTTTGAACTCCAGCACCACATACACAATGAAGTGTTAGGGCAACAAAAGCCACATGAAAAACTAAATAAAAGTTGATTCTTTCTCTCTCACTATCTCTCATTCCTCTCTTTCTCTCTTAAAAAAAAATCAAGTCAGAATGACACAAAATACACTATTGTGGCTATATCTGGCTAGTGAAAGAGGGTTGAAGAGCATGATTTAGATGTAAGAGTTTTTACAGTTTTTATTATTCACTTGGGTGGCAATTTCATTTATTTTTATTATATGTTGGAAAAGTAAGCAAATATTAATTAGATAAGCAAGTAATTAAAATGGAGGGCCATGAATAGGATTAGTGATAATAATATTTATGCTTCAAATCCAAAAGATAAATTCTAATTTTACCATAAACTAAATTTAAATCTGTACTGAGAAGCTTCCCTATTATTTTTGCTAAACTCTCTAGTCCTATTTAAGAATCATTATATTTTATTAATAATTCTTTATGAAGTGGTTTAATATGCAACAGACAATCCACCTTCATTGTTCTTATTCCGCAGAATTAGTACTTATTTTGCGAACTGTTTTAGTTATAAAACAAGCATATCAGAACTGTGTTCTTAATTTTCAGTTCATTAGTTACCATAAACAGTACAAATTAAAGGTGTAATATAGACAAGTCGCAATTAACACCATTCCCCACAAAATGAGGGCTGCTTGTACTCTTAAATCTTTCATTCATAAATTCTGCTACATAAATATAAAAGCATGTCAAGGACAGGGAAAAATGGAATTTTAATTAAAGCTGTATGTTAATTGGGGGACAACAGCCATATTTGTAATGTTGCAGCAAAACTATCAAAACAAATAAAAATGTTTATCAAGTTTACCAGCTATAGAATATAAACACATAACAGCATATTTAAGACTATATCAGATACAAACTCTGTTAGAAGTGATTGGAAATTAACTTCATTAGTCTATGGAGGTACATTCTGTGTTCCTGGGCTGAGCTGTCTTCTAGCCATCATAAGTTGATCAAGAAATGCTTTAACTTCCTTGGAAGGTTCTAGGAAACAGCAGATTTCCAGTAACAAATCTAGATTATATGACACAATGGACTTTATAGGAAACTATTAAAGTGAAAAAGTCTGATAAAACGTGTAAGATAGAGAAGCATAACCTGAATTTGGAAAGGGATATTTTCAGACATATTATGAGATTACCCCTTCCCCCTAACATTGACCCTCAGGATGCTAACTTGCTCAAAGAAAATGATGTAGAATAAAGGGGGTGGGGAATCTACCACAACTCAACACACTCAATAAGAAAACATTTTAAAATATATAATCATATAAAGAAAATCTTTACTTTTCCTGATGGCCAGAGGGAGAAAGCATTTTAAAAAAAGGAAAGAAAATCTGTGGCAACACTGGCAATTGCAGCAGCAAGACATGTTGGGCAGCAGAGGTCATGGATGACAGCAGGAATGGATTCTGGAAAGTACTTCACAACCTGAAGAAGAAGCTCCATCATGTCAGAATTTTAACACTCCAAGAGCTCTCGGGAGAAATAACTCAGAAAAGTTGCAAAAAAAAAAAAGACAAAAATCTGGACTTCCTATGAATCAAGGAAGTATTAATTTGGAGCTTTGAGGCATAGGACATTGTTATAAATATAGGAGTGACCAAGAACATATAAATGACATAAAAATCAGCAGCATCACTAGGTGAGATATGGTAGTAATATGCTACATCAGCAAGTGTCTTCTTTTTTTTTTTCTTTTAATTCCCTTGTCTTCTTGAATCCCATAACCCTTCAGGAAGTGAGTTGTTCTAATTGCCTTGCTTCAAGATGGCTGAGTATAAGGCAAAGGAAAAAAATGAAGGAAGCATGTTGCACTTTCCTAAATTTGGAATTTTAGTAATCCACTCTCTTGGTAGAAATAGAAAGGTCTCAAGTATGCATGCCAGACAATGGATGGAAATGTGCAGACTATTCAATAATTAGAATCCCGCCACCTCTATTCTCCAATCCTCCAATTGATAAGGACTTCTCCAAAAATGGAGGAAAATGGATCGAAAAGGCAGGGAGCAGCGAGTCTCTGTGAAGTCTTCTGCCTTCAGGAGCTTAAAGCTGTGGAAGCACTCAGACCTTTCCGCAGAGGAAGCAAAAGCAGCGATAATTTAGTGTAGGAATTGCTGTTGTGGCTGGTGAGGCAGACGAGAGGGTACATAGCACCCTGAAATGCAGAAGCTATGATTGCACTGTGGCAAGAAGTGGTGGTGGAGTAGCAGTGGCATATAAAGTAAGGCTCAAAGAAAGGAAGCAGAGGTGATCTGTGTAGACTGAGTCAGCATCACGATCCCATCCACCCACACTTGTTTATGTAGAGAACAGTTTATCTGCTCATCTCAAAAGCACGAAAGATGTACAGATCTCTTCACCCAGCAATCTCATCTCTAAACTCTTACTAAGCAATTCCTAAGGGAGAGTTCTGGTTCCAGAAATACCATCTACTAAAAAAAATAAAACCTCTCCTACCAAAGCACCAAAACTGTTATATTTATTTCAATAGTCTCAAGTGCATAATAGCTCATGAGAAAGGGAAAATACCACAAATAAATGAAGAAGAAATTGAAATTAGAATGAGAAAAGGTGTATGGGGAGGCAACTGTAGGCAGGGAGAATAAGGACTTTTTTTTATCATTATGATGTACCATCTTGGTGCAAGATAGGGAGAAGGAAATTGAACTTACATGAACGTACAATACTAGAAGTAGTACACCATTAGTGAAAGAACAAACTGGAAAAAATTCATCTCAGTAGCATAGGTAGTGGAAAGGAAGTTCATCTATAGTTTTGTAGGCTCTAAAAGGAAAAAAATATCTCCAAAAGATGCACAATTTTATGCCTCCCATTTATTTAGGGTTCACATTTTTCACTAGCTATGCGATATGGGAACAATCAACTGAATACATTAATATAATATGTAATAATAATTCTGAGGCTCCCGGAAAAACAATGTAAGCCACAAGGTTTTCTAAGAGTGGGGAGAAATCAAGCTTTCCTTGATATATGAGCTGATAAGAAAGGGGAAAAAGTCTCATAAGTGAGTTAAAAGACACAAACATTTTACTTATAACCCCAGAACTTTTTATAATAGCAAAATCATCTAAGTAAATTTAAATTCATTAATATTGAAAAGAAAATATTAAACTTTAAGAAAAGAATAAAACATCATGAAAAAAATCTTTGGAAAGAACAGAATATATTTTTAAATGATGTGCCTTTGAAATGTTTATTTGTATGCATATGTAGACACATTATTAGGGAGAAAAAGAGTTAAACTGCATTCGAGATTCAATCAAAGAAAGAATAACTGAAATGGAGGAAATAGCTGAGGATATCATGTAGGACCTAGCAAAGAAATTAAGGTATTAAAAATATGAGATAGATTTACATAACATGAAAATGTGCAACATGTGTCTAGATAGTAGATCTAGGAGAAGATAACAGAATCATTGAAAATGAATGATTGAAATGAAGAACTGAGAATTGTAGAGAATTTGTATGCAGTTCTATTATGAAGAAGTAGAAAAGCAGAAGACAGACAGAGAGAAGGAGCAAATAAATGTGAAAACAAGATGGAGAACATATTCAAAGCTATGACACAACACTGATATATTACCTTCAAATAAATGGCAATAACTCTTACAGGAAAAGTTCTTATTAGTGCTATGATAAACAGATTTTAGCTATATTCTTTTACAATAGGAAAAATACTAAGTCAGAGACTACAAGTGAAAAAATGAAAATTATGCACAAGGCAACTGAAAGCTAACTGTTATCTGAATAGCAAACAAAATAAATATTATGGCTAAATAAAAGAAATTTGGCAAATATTTCACATCATAATGCTAAATGGAGTAATTCCCTCCCTAAAAATTCTGAACACATGAATAACTAAAACATTGCCTCAATATACAATAGGTATACTTTGGCAAATATGATAAATATACCCAGAATAATGCAGCAAAACATACGGGACTGTTTAGAAGTAAATGATCTCTCTCTTAAGTTGATCAAGTTGATAAAAAAATATTAAACTAAGAGAAAGACAATTAAAAAACTAAATTTAATAATGTGCATATAAATTCTGTTCCTAATATTAAGAAATATGGATTCAATCACACATTGAATTTATGTAGATTTTGATAATACTTGACTACCAAGGAACTATAAATAAATATATGCTAATTAATATCCAATATACATGATCTGAATTTAATAAATGGAATTAGAAATATACCTAAAAGTTGAAAATTTAAAATAACTTTTTAAATTATTTATAACATTAAAAAACAAAAATTATTTATCATTATTACCCAGCAGTTTCCTAAAGAAACTAGTAGAATGAATAATTAACTTTAGTAAGGTTGATGAGATAAGGTGGCTATATAAATGCAAATTGCATTTCTACACTAGCAGAATCCAGAAACTTATATGTTTAAAAATGCATTTTACATTAGCATTAAAATTATGAGACACATAGATCATGTCTGACACAAGATGTTCATGACCCATATACTTAAAACTACAAACTATCGCTGAAAACAATGTCTAAATAAATAGATAGACTCTATTCATGGATTAGAAAATGCAATATTAAGATTCCATCAATTTGACTTCGTTTTTGGTCAACACTGACATGCTGATTCTAAAATTTATATGAAAATGCAAAAGACCTAAAATAGCTAAGACTGTTCTTCTGAAAAAGAAGAAATTAGAGAACATATATTGTCAGAACATTAACACTAAATAGATATTTTGCCAAGGACATGGAGCAATTAAAATTTTCATACAGTGCTTATGGGAATAATAGATAATAGAACCATTGAGACAAATTAAGCTAGTTTCTATAAAGGTATGTACACACCATAGGACCCAAACTTTGCTCTTCTAGGTATATAGAATTATAAAAGCATATATTATATCCTTGGAAAAAAACATTTACATGAGTATTCACAGCAGTTGTACTAAGCCCAAACAGTAAACCTAGACACTCAAGCATCTGCCAACCAAAGAAGAAACAAACAAATTGTGGAATATCCATTCACTGGAATACTATTTAGTAATAGAACAATTAAAAACTTATGCCTGCAGTCACATAGGTAAATTGCAAACAATTATACTTAATTAAGAAACTAAATTAAAAAGGAGTACATACAACATGATTCTACTTATACAAAATTTAGAAAATTCCAATAATACTATGATAACATCAAGAAGATTAGTGGTTCTCTGAGTATAGGCACTGGGGAGTAGAGAGAGCAAAGGAATTAAATACACAAGACTTGCTCCTCTGAATATTTGTTTGTATTTTGTGGATGATTAAATATGTGGCAAATATTCAGAGGACCAAGCTCAGAGACCCACAATGCAAGAGGTCCACATTCAAACCCCAGCACTACAAAAAGGCAGAGGACCAAAGAACCTTTTGGGGAGTGACATATGCTCATTACCTTGATCATGCTGATGACTTCAGTGCTGTCTATTTGCCAATATTTAAATGTATACATTTTAAATTGTTTCATTTATTTTAAGTCAATTTTGTATCAATGAACAGTAAAACTGCTTAATAATGACAAGCCTATAATCTTAATGTTCCAAATTCAACTAAAACACTTCAAGAAGTAATAATTTTACTTATAGTAAAATGAGAAAATGATAAAAAAAAATCAATGGGCTCAGAATCTCTTGAAGAAAAATAAAGAACATAAGCCCAAAAGAAAAAGAACAAAAGGGTATCAGTTTAAAGCAAATAGAAGGAAAAATTGTAAGGTTAGTTTTTATTAAATTTTAGTAAAGCTTCATTGGAAGTGTTAATATTGCATTCAGGAAATAAATAGTTGAAGAGAAGTTGAAGGTATGTAAATCCACATGCTTACCCTGGAGAGTTTTTAGATTGTACACGAGGATGCATAGACACAGATATATACTTGTATGTGTATAAATGTTGTAACAGTGTACTAGCAAAGAAATGGCCAAATGTCTTTGAATATGAGTAGAAAATTAAAAGACCAATCATGAAACAGAATATTAAATGATAGTTATAGCTAATTTATACATATGCATACAAGTATATATCATATATTTATGATATATATTTATGAGTCATCAGAAATGGAATATATATATATATATATATATATATATATATATATATGCAGTAGCCTGTAACTCCAGTGCCTTGGGAGGCTGAGGCAGACGATATCAAAGTTATCCTCAGAAACTTAGGCCCTTAGCAACTTAGTGAGACTTTGTCTCAAAATAAAAAATTTAAAAAGGGCTAGGGATGTGACCCAGTTGTTAAGTCCAATCCCCAGTACCAAAATAAATAAACAAAATAATAATAACAACATTAGGTAAAATGAAAAATCAAGGGACAAAAGTATATGCACAATGAACCTCATGAACTGTGTTTGCACTTTGTGGATGATTAAATATATAGCAAATATTCAGAGGTATGGAAGGGAATGACACATGATACCTTAGGGACAATGGGTACTCGGGACAGTAGGGAGGGGAAACTAGCTGAATTTGTTCATTTTTTTCCATTTTTTTGTAAATATATAATACATGACAAAATAAACACCTAGGGATTATAATATTTTTGATATTCCTTTATTTTTAAATAATTTAAAATTAAAATTTTAGATTGTAAAAAATTTTTAAGTTATGTAATAATGCATAACTATGAGAATATTTCTATGTTAAAAGAAATTATAAGTTGTTTTAGTCAGTTTTTTCCCTACTGTAACTAAAAGACCTGACAAGAACAATTTTAAGAGGAAAAGTTTTTTGAGGGCTCACAGTGTCCATAGAAGGCAGCTCCCTTCCTTAGGGAATAAGGTGAGGTTGAACATCATGGCAGAAGAGTGTGGTGAAGGGAAATGGTGAAAGGCATTTCCGGGAAGCAGAGAGAAAGCAACTCCTCTTGCCAGATAGAAAATGTATACCCCAAAGACATGCCCCCAATGAACGATCTCCCCCAGCCACACCTACCCACCTTCAGTTACCACTCAGCTCATCCCTATCAGAGGATCAATTCACTGATTAGGTTAAGGATCTCATAACTCAATCATTTTACCCTCAGCCTTTTTGCATTAGCTCACAAATTGAGCTTTGGGGGACACTTTTCATCCAAATCATAACAGAAGTCATAAATATCTAACCATACAGATATTATTCATTAAAAATTGAGCAATTCCATCAATAATGGTATGCTAATAGAGTGCAAAAATATGTTTACATTAAAATACTATGTTTAATTATACTTAACATTAAAATATGTTAAAATAAAATAGCAAAAAATAGATTAAGAGGAATAAGTACTATAATATTCTTTTTTCACAATATACATCTTTATATTTATATTATCATACACAATCACCCAGAAACAGACTTGGAGGGAGGGGACCCATGCAATCCAAAACAAAGGGTTTTTTCAGGACACAGGACTTTCATTGCTAAGGCCATGAATGCCCCAGGTAACTGAGAAGATTGATCACTCTATCTGGAAAATGCTACTCAAATCATGAGGAAGAGCAAAAGGAACTGTTGACTCAAAACTGTGGCACAAAATGCAGCTGGATTTTCTCTTCAATGGGTGAGGAGACAAATTGAAAGATGGGCATACAAAAAAAGTGAGATTCTGGTGTCATTCTGATCAATTTGGTAAGTATAACTGAACTGATCAGACAGTATTGGAGTTGGAATGATAATCTCAATGATAGCTAAAACTTGAAGTGTTCTCATCTAGTGGCAACCTTACCTTTAAGAAACATGTGAAAATGGCTGAAGACACTTTTGACTGTGACTACTAGTATCTAGTGGGTAGAGGCTACAGATGTTCACAAATATCCTAGAATAAAGAAGACAGGTCCTCACAACAGTGAATTACCCAGCCCAAAATGTCAACAGCACTAACATTGACAGACTTGCTGATGACACAACTAGGTATTGACAGAGTCTTTTTCTGCTATCCCAACCGCCACAATGTTTATATACATATCAGTGCCCACTTCCATTTCTTCACGCTTTTATATCATTGTCCTGGGTTAATCCATTCCAGACATATATTATCTTTAAAAACATAGTCATACATCAAGTCTGCAAAAACTAAAACGTCATCTAAAAAACAAATTGGCTGCAATTATAGCTTCATCTGGTCCCTTGGTATATATCTGTAATGCTGATTTAGTACTTCCGATAAATGTTTGCCCAATTTCATCTCTTTAGCAACATTAGAAATAATGGCCACAAAAAATGAGCCTTTCTTAGTTGCAATAGCTATAATTGGAGAGCTTTTTAAATCAAATTAATTGCTAGGATATTTGTAATGTCCAAACATTTGATTGATGTTTCGCTCTGCTATGTACCACAGAGTCATGCCATTAAACATGGTTGTTTTCTGTTTACTGAAGCTGCAATTAATACAGAGAAGTAATTAAACAGCTGTTAGGAGAAGCTGCTCAATGCTAGTAGTTTCAATGCTACAGAACTTTTGTCCCTTTGCAGATTTTTATCCATACATAGTTAGTTGTGTTTAGGCATTGTGAAAACAACATTTGTCTTATTATCTCAATTACCTTTCTTGTAAGAGAGGGAGCACCATTGTTTCTTCTTATGAGAATAACTCAGAAGGAGATCAAGAATTTGACCTTGAAGTATTCTTGTTCCTGCATCAAGTCTCTGTTCGTGCATAAGTAGGCTGAGATGCTAATCAAGGTAGCTGTTTCTCTCTTCCCTGACTGCCAGATGCTGTTACCCAAATCAAGCACATTAAAGACATTTTAGGGGAGATAGAAAAAGAAATGAGCCTTTAAGGAGGTTTTAAAAAGGTATTTTTAATTTGGCATTCTGCCTAATATGGAGTCATTTCATTATGTAAGAGCAACGAATGGTCAGTATCAGTTATCTTCCAGAATGTAAGTTGAAAAAGTACATCCTATGACAGACACTTGATTTTAAAAGCAATTTTATGTTTGAAACATGTAAAAAAACATTTACCATGAAAATTTTGTCATACTATCAATAAGATTGCTCTAATCAGATACTGCACAATTCCAACACATTCCAAGGATTACTGAAATGTAGGGCAGACAGGCAAGTTTGTGAGTGGATAATAAAAAAACTTTTAGATTAAGTAATTGAGAAAGTAGCACTCATAAGTTTACCAAAACAAAAACCTTTAATCTTATCTAGATACTCAGAATTATTTGGCACAATGTCAAATTAATCATTCTGTTTGCAGGAAGATTATGTTTAAAGCATTAAAGAATTTTTCCCTATTAACAAAATGCAAGATAACGGAACAATCATTCTTTTGTGCTGCAGTGGAATGATTGGAATAAGGAAATGTGTACACCTAGTAAAAAGGAATGGACTTTTATTTTGCAAGAGTTAAAAAAAGAAAATTTGCCACTTGTTTCCCCAAAGTTGATTTTTCTTGATGACTTCAGATAAAAATAATGACTGTGGCCCAAGATTCTGACTAATATTCTTCCTGCCCTACTGTTGTGAAATCTCATGAGAAAGTGAGAACTACAATGAGTATTCAATTTTTTTTCACTTTGCAATTATAGAATTATATGTTAATAGCTGACTTCATAACCATCCACTACCTTCAGAAGGAAGGTACTTTTTCTATCAAGAATCAATCAAAAGAGGCTGGAGCAATGGCTCAGTGGGAGGACACAGCTTTAAACCCCAGCACCACATACATAATGAGGTGTCAAAGCAGTGAAAGCCACGTGAAAAACTAAATAAAATTGATTCTCTCTTTCTCTCTCTCACTGTCCCTGTCTCCCTTAAAAAAAAAACAGTCTGTAATACAAAATAACCTATTTACAATAGTGCAAACTTTCTAGCCAATAAAATCCTGCTTTTATTTTTAAGCAACTTATAAAACATTGATGTTTTCATATATGTGGAATGAATGGCTCATTAATATGAATTTTATACTTGCATATTGCCTTGAAGATTTCAAAAGTTTTTGAAAATTGGTTACTAGATTTTGTAATCTTTGCTTTAGGCAAATTGAAGATTAGGACCATTTATGGATGAAGAAACTGAGGGTAAGCTGTTGCAAGTTTTCTCTGAAGCTGCTGCAGAGTTAGCAAATGATTGGGCTAACAATAAAACTATTTTTTTAACTAAAGGAAACAATATACTGTCAAATGAAAACGCCACTATCTTTGGAGGAGGACTACATCATTAAGAGCTACTAAAATTTTTCATCTATAATCCATCACTAAAAAATTACACACAATATAATAAGCACCAATATATAAGATGTTGAGAATACAGTAGGCAAAAGAATAAGACCAACAGATAGCTTTGTCTTCTTTTTTTTTTTAAAGAGAGAGGGACAGTGAGAGAGTGAGAAAGACAGAATCAATTTTGTTTCGTTTTTCATGTGGCTTTCGTTGCTCTGACACTCCATTGTATACGTGATGCTGGGGTTTTTTTACCCAAGTCCTCGCTCAGGCCAAGCAAGCACTATAACCACTGAGCCACTCCTCCAGCCCTGGTTTTGTCTTCCAAATAACTTTAAAATATTCAATAAAATAGGAAGAATCAGAAATTTCAAGAGAGAATTAAAAATCCACTTTAAAATTGCAATTACAGAACTGTGTTATCCAATATAGTAACTATCACTCACTTATGGCTTTTTAAATTTAAAGTAATTCAATTTAAAGAAAATTTATGTCAGTTCCTTAGTTACATTTCAAGGGCTCAATAGCATTTTATGTTTGGTAACTACCACATTAAACAGTAGGGATTTTTGTACATTTCCATCATCCCAGAATTTCTTTTGAGCAGTAGCATTTTATAAGCAGAAATGATAACTGGAATTAAGAAACCAATAAATGTGTTTAGTTTTACACTAAATATAGAATAAGGGTATATTAATAGACTGAAAATAAGTTAAAAATATCCAAATCTCAAATTTCAGGGTGAGACAATCAATAGAGTCTCTCCCCACAAAAAATAGACCACTACACTAGAGACACTATTTTAAAATGAACAAATCTCAGTAGTTTAAAGTCCCTAGATCATTTCCTAAGTACATATAGAAAGGGGAGAAACATTAACTTGAGGAAATCTGTTAAGTCTCAGTAGGAGGAGTCAGAGGTGGAAGTTTGCTTGTGGGCAAACCAAGAAGACAGAGACAGACCTGCTCCCAGAGTCCTCTGGATTCAGACAGAAATGGGCCCCAGTTCTCGAGCTCCTGTTCCCACACCGTGACAAAGCACTTCAGTCTAGTGAAAGGCACAAGCTATAAGGGGATTGACTTTCTCTAAAATAGAACACTAGAAATTTCATGCTAAAGGTCTTGGGCAAGGATGTGCTTGCCCTCTTGAGATTTGATCAGTGAGCAATCAATCATCCAAGCTCCTGAATGAACATGTAGGGGGAAAAAATGTGAACTTCTAAAATTGTGACCAGTCTTCAAACCAAACATAAAAATGTAATGTCAAAGGATAAAAATCTAACTAAGGTGACTAACACACAACCTTTTACCACAGATACTTATGCTAATGCAGGGACTATATCTGCTAAAAGACAAAAACCAGGGGAATAGATCTGATTAAGTCTGATGTGGTGGCACATCTGTAATCACACTGAGTAGGGAGGATCACAAGTTCAAAGCCAACCTCAGCAACTTAGTAAGGTCCTGAGTAACTTAGCAAGACCTAGACTCAAAATAAAAAACACAAAGAGCTAGGGATGTGATTCAATGGTTAAGTGCACCTGGGTTCAATCTTCAGTATATCCTTGAGTCTGATCTCAAGGATATCAGAGGCTACCCACTGCAAAAGGAAATATACAAAGGGAAACAAACTATGTCTAAAAATTAGTAGATGTATACTGAAAATATCTACTCAAAAATATAAACAAAAAGAAATTTAAAAAAGAAACTAGAAAAATTTTGGAGAAAAAATATAATAAATAAAATTAAAAATTCATTACAGAGCCCAGTGCTAGGTTTGAAATGGCAAAATCATCAGCAAAACTAAATATGAATCAAAAAGAAACATACAATCTGAAAGAGAAAAGATGAAGGAAAAATAACAGACTTTTGGAGAACTGTAAGATACCTTTAAATATTCCAATATACACGCAGTGGGGGTACTAGAAGGAAAAGGGAAAAAGAAGGAGAAAAAATATTTGGAAAAATAATGGCTGAAAACTCCCCAAATGTGATGAAAATCATTAATCTACATATCTAAGAACCTCAAGAGATACTTAGCAAGATTTTTTTAAAAAGAAAAAAGACCTACACCCACATACACTATCGTCAAAACTGTGAAAGATAAAGACAAGATCCTGAAAACAATAAGACAAAAATGACTCACCTCCTACAGAAAACCCCAGTATAATTGACCACCAACTTCTTATTTTGAATAATAAAAACCAGAAGGCATTGGGGTTTTATGTTTACATGTGCATGTAAGAAAACTGTGAACCAAGAATTTTAGATTGAACACAACTGATGTTCAACAATGAAAAGTGAATGAAAGTCATTCCAAAACAAGTAAAAAACCCCAGGATGTGTTGCTAAGAGAACTCCCGTACAAAAAATACTGAAAGAAGTTTTTCAGGTTGAAATCAAGTAACACTAGCTAGGATCTTTCCAGTCAACACACACACACACACACACACACACACAAATCAAAAAGAGCAAACAATGATGATTAGATTGATAATCATAAAAGAGAATATAGCTATATCATTAGCCTTTTATCTCTTAACTGGTTTAGGTAGTCATTATCGGACTTCTGGTTTTAACTCCAACATGTAAGAGCTTGGAATTTATGACACCCATTTTTTCAAGAAAAGTTCAGCAGATTGAAAAAGACTTATTTTAGCTACCAGAGAAATGAATTTATAGGGTAAGCTGCCACCTCAAAATTTAGAGAGTCAAAGCAGAGTTCTGCTCCTTAAAACAGAAGCCACTGGAGCTATAACATGATGTGTACTGCAAGAAATATTAAAAGTTCATTAGTTAAAAAATATTATATAAGGCGCAAACTCAGATTTACATAAAAAAGAAGAATATTGGAGAAAAAATATACAAAGGAAAATAATTCTATTTTTCATAATCATAATTGACTTGAAAGGTAACTATTTTAAGAAATAATAGTAAAAAGAATAATATGGATAAAGAAAATTAATGAAAGCAATGGCATAAGCAATGACGGAAAACTTGGTAATGCTTTGTGTGATATTAAAATAATGAGGAGCATTGTACATTGGGAAAGAAGTCAATTATTCAATTATTCAAGAAGATACAATAATGAAGAAGTTAATTATTCAATTATTCAAGAAGATATAATAATTCTAGGCCAAGAAAAAAATGTTGAAAAGAAGAAAATATTTGGAAGGTCACATATCCCTATTTCAAAACATAATACAAAAACTAGAGTAATCAAGAAGTTATGGTACTGGCATAAGAATAGGTAGTTGAGGGTTGGGGATGTGGCTCAGTGGTAGTGTTTGCCAAGCATGCATGAGGCCCTGGGTTCAATTCCTATCCCACAAAATAAAAAAAAGAATAAATAAATTGATCAATAAAGTATAACTGAGAGAGATAAATCCACATATTTATGGTTAAAAAATAAAAGGAATCCAAGTCAATTCAATGGGAGCAAAAGAAAAGTCTTTACATTGAATGCACAGGACACATTGGTATCCACAGGCAAGCGATGAAGTTGGGCTTCTACCTCTTATTACTGCAAAAAGTCACTTTCAGTGATCACAGACATAAATGGAAAGTGCCTAAAGAAAGACTGAAACTCTTAGTGGAAAACATAGAAGCAAACCTTAATTTTAGAGTAGGCATGATTTCTTAAAAGACAATAAAAAGCAAAAGTGCTAAAAGAAAAGCATAGTTTATTAGACTTCTTCAAAGTTTAAAACTTTGTGCTTCCTAAGACACCAACAAAGAACTTCAAAGAATGGTAGAAAGTATATACAAATCACATCTCATAGAGATGTATGTCCAGAATACAAATACTTAAAAATGCACACATACACAAAAAATCTAATATCCCAATTTTAATATGGGCAAAGTATTCGAGTACTCATTTACACTACAGGGTATATAATTCTATTTATGCAATGTTCCATGTATAAAATGGCCACACAAAGCAAATTTATTGAGATAGAGGGTTGATTAGTAGTTGCCTGAGGCCGGGAATGGACGAGAATAGAGAATCACTTGTAATGGGTATGGGTTTCTTTTTGGGGGCAATTAAAATGTTCTAAACTTAAATTATGGTGATGCTTGCACAAGTCTGTAAATAAATTAAAAATCACTGAACTGTACATTTTAAGATGGTGAATTCTATGATATGGCAATTATATCTCAAAAATATCTTTTTAAAAAAATAACATAGTAATTATCTTACAGAGTACAAAAATATGGGAAAACATCTGTAAGTATACTAGGATCACCTTACTGAATTTGTGCTTTCTTGTATGCTCATTTTTAACTCCCCTTTTAACCCAATACTTATTCATGGAATTTTTTTCTTTAAAAAATCTTGACTATTAATTAGAAGTTTTAAATATTGAGAATGTTTCATATATGATTTCCAATATGAAGCTCTTATGAGAAATGTGATTTGGCTATTTGATGAATGTATTTTTAAGTTCTCTGGATGCTTAAAATTTAAACTCATTTTACAGTATAAAATATTAAATACATATTTTAAATAGATATGTGTCATTTATTTCTATAGCTTACTGAACATGATATTCCCCAAATATTCATTAATTTTGGTTTAATTTAGCTACTATGATCATTTACTGAGATTATTACAACTGGGGGAAAAGGACTACTGGTCCCAGAGCAAATGAGACACTGATATTTATAGAACAGAAGCATCATCAGAGCCCCAGTAATAGAACAGGGGTGTAAGAGGGGCAAGAGTAAGTGGAGTCTTGTATATGAAGAAGCTGAAAATTATTTCCTTTACATGAAATGTGGGAGATAATTGTGAATGCAGCTCCATCACTGAAGAAGTAGTCCTTCATCCCTCTTCTAAATTTCTCCCAAGAAAGAGAAAACCCTCTGGAAGCCTTAAAGAGGAGCTCCTCAAATGAGCAGGAAGTGCACTGCTATGGCAGAAGAGGTGGACTGTAGGAGGAATTCTGCATGCCACCACTAAGTCTTTTGAATCAATTCATCATCTGTGCAAGAAATGCAGTTACAAAGGCAGTTTCCGGCTTCCGCATCTTCAGGATCTGCCTCATCTTACAGGTTGAGGCTTCAAACTTCCTGAGCCACTCAGACACAAAAATTGAACATGGAAGAGCAACTAGGACTGCTCATTTCTGCCTCACACAGGTCTCCTCTAAGAAAGGATACTGGTTGCAAAGCTTCCCCTGGGTTTCACTGAGGTTTATTCCTATTTGCTTCAGGGACCAAAGCTCTTCCTGTTCTCATCAACCCCACCCCTTTCTTTTCTTTTCTGTTAAGAATTTCCACCCAATTTTCCTTGTTCATCATTTATCTTTCACAGGATGCTGACACAAATAAAGTAGGTTCACTCTTAATTCTATCTCAATGCCCGTTTTCCAAAGGTTCTACTAGACAACAAACTCCAATTAACAACTTTTGTTAAAAGTTCATTCAGCAGTGGCCCATAAGTTGGAGTGCTTGCTTGGCATGTGCAAAGACCCGATTCAAACGCCAGCACTGCATACACAACAAAGTGAAAAACAAAGGCCAGATAAAAATAAATAAATTAAAATTGATTCTTTCTGTCTCTCTCTCCCTCTGTATCCTTTAAAAAAAAAAAAGTTTAGTCATCTGAAAACTTTTTCACAATATCTAGTCTACCATATCCCCAAAATGAAAATCACTTGTTTTTGCAATTCCCTTGCTTTTTGTCAACCATATTACCAATATGGACTTCATTTCCTCAACGAGTTATTTTCTTCTCTCTTGACATGCCCCCATTTTGTCTCCTTTTATTATCTTTCACCACTGTTTCCCTGAAATCTTGGTTTTCCTTTGAGGTTTTTTTTCCACAGGGTTATTGCTTTAATAACTTCTTTCATTCCTGGTGATACAGCTGGTTGCCAGTTGTATCTGCTCAATTTCTGGATTTTTCTAGTAATTCTTCCCCAAGAAGAAATTCCTTTTCCTTTTCTCCCCTTTATTATATAGTTATAGATTAACTTTTTTTTTCATCTTTGAGGAGTTAGAGAAGTTGAGCCATGCTCCAAGTCAGAAAGAACTTTTCCTAATTCATGTAAAGTTCCATAGCACAAATTGTACTAGTGCGTGACTTGATTTCATCCTGGACAAGTAACTGACAGCAGCATTGCTCGCATCTCTGTTTCACTTGGCTCCATTTGCTTCCTGAACATAGGTGTATCATGTACTTTTGCATTTGGCAGCTGCTCTTTTCCTTCTAGAACTGCAACTAAGTCCAAGTGAGCTCCGGCCAGTGGACACTCGCTGTTTCCATTGTTTAAAACAGTCTTCATTTTCCCTTGTAGGAAGCGCTATCTACTTTGTAGTGAGGTGTCTGTGAGCCATCCTGAATCAGCACCTCTGTTTAATTTCTGTGGTGTCTGGACACCCATCCTTGCATACTGATGTGACTTCTAATTTTATCAAAGGTGGATAATGATTTGCTCTTTTCTTTCTCTTTATTGTTTACATAGAAGAGGAAGATGTAGAACTGTTTGTCCATTTCAATATTTTAAAACCAAATATTTTTTTCTGTTCATATTTAGAATAGAATACATTGGGGATAAAATTTTATAAGCTCTCAATTTATTTTCTCACTCTTTTTCTTAACCGTACATATCTGATTGTCCCATTCATTGATTCAATGATGTTTATCATTTCAGAGAGCAAAAAAAAAAAAATGCCACCAGCATATTTGAAAACTACTGCTCAGCTTCTGTGACAAAAATCTAACTTTGCAAGGTTTCTGTGAGACAAGACCCTTTATAGTTATGCTTTGTTGTAATATAAAATAAACTA
>PVKS010030820.1:0-24015 GCA_004027875.1 Aplodontia rufa
GCGGACATCCTTGTCTTGTTCCCGACTTTAGTGGAAATGCTTTCAGCTTTTCTCCATTTAGTATTATACTAGCTGAGGGTTTAGCATATATAGCCTTGACGAAGTTCAGAAATGGTCCTTTGAACCCCATCCTTTCTAGAGTTTTGAACATAAAAGGGTGCTGGATTTTATCAAAGGCCTTTTCTGCATCCAATGAGATTATCATATGGTTTTTGTCTTTGATTCTGTTTAAGTGGTGGATTATGTTAATTGTTTTGCATATGTTGAACCAGCCCTGCAATCCAGGGATAAAGCCCACTTGGTCATGATGGATTATTTCCTTAATAAGTTTTTGAATACGGTTTGCTAGTACTTTGTTGAGGTCACCATGGCATTATTCACAACCAAGACATGGAATCAACTTAAGCATTCACCAACAGATCAGTGAATAAGAAAACGTAGTGTGAATATATACACAACAGAATTCTATTCAGCCTTTACAAAGAAGAAAATTCTGCTATTTGCAGAACATTTAGATAAAACTGGAGGACATTTTTCTAAGTGAAATCAGCTGTTCACAGAAAGTAAAATAGTGCATGAGCTCGCTTATATAGAAAACCTAAAAAAGGCAATCTCCTAGAAGCAGAAAGTAGAATGGTGCTTTCCAGGGGCTAAGGAGTAGAGGAAATGGGGAGACATCAATCAGAGGTGCAAACTTTCAGTTATAAGATGAACAAGTCCTGGGGATCTAATGTGCAATATGTATGGTATTGGATGTGATAGTTTGTTTTGGTGGAAATTATTACAAATGTAACACACACCATCATATTGTATACCTTGAATAGTCAATCCTTACATTTTTAAATGAATAAAAGAAAAGAAATTTCTGCCTCAACCAGGCATCCACCACTCCCCTCCCTCTCTCCCCCATCCTTCACCTCTCCACTAGAATGAGGGAGTAGCAAGCAGAGCCCCCACTCTTGCCTATATGTGCCACCAATGCGTTAGAAACAGAATCTTAAGAAACAGTGTCACTCCCCATTTCCCACCTAGGCAGTCTCAACCCATACCAGGGTGCTTGGCTTGGCAATCAAAGCCCAGCCTTCCACTGGTGCCTGAACCACAAGACTCCTCTCTTCTCAATAAGACATTCTCCCTTATACCAGACTGCCTGTTCCCCATTCCCACCTGACTGGGACCCTCAGAGGGCCCTAGGTTCTAATAGATACACAAGATTGAAATGGAAACCAGAGAGCACCCTAATTAATACTTTCCTTTTGATTACCACTTCAGACTAATCTGGAGAGACCAGGTCCTAGTCAGAAGCCCACCATCCATATTGTATTCCTCAGGATGTCTGAAAAAGACATTTCAACCTTTGGTTTTTTTTCCCACCCAAAAATAAGAACCATAAAAAAATGTAATCTTTTTTTTGTTGTTATTTTTCTTTTTCTCTTTTAGAAATGACATTCTGTGCCTGTCATTTTTCTCAGAGCACACATCTCCTAACGCCCACCAGGAATGGCTCTCTGTGCCCCCAGGGGTTGTTACATGACAGTGTATTCACTGATAAATTAAAATAATGGAGTATGTGAAGGTCATGGGTAAGTATTCACCGATGCTGATGTCTACAGCAGTCTACCTGGCACTTGTGTGTTCTTTAGTGAGCTTAATCCCCTTTCCATCATTAACTCAGTGTGTCTTCTTACTTAAGACTCTCTGCATATTTGGTTTCCTCTTCTGAAAAGTGAAGAGGTGGACAAGATGACTTCTAGGTCAAATGCCTTTCTAAAACTTTCCCACTTGGTGATTCAAAAGGCCTTCTAAATATCACGCAAATAATACATATCATAAGATATGAAAAAATATATATTTGCCATGCCCAGTGTCAAAAATAAAATGGGTACAACCATTCCATTGAGAAAAGAACTCTGAGCCTGATGGAGAAGGAGATGAGCCATGGGATCAAAGTGTCTTTTCCCCCACCCTTTGCCTTTCATTACCCAGAGTACTGAGTTCCAGACTAGCCCTGGTGATTACTGAAAGACGTTTAGACATTTTGCTTTCTTACCATCTCCCATATGCACCAAAAAAAAAAAAAAAAAAAAAAAAAAAAAAGAAAAAGAAAGAAAAGAAAAGGCAAAAAGAAAAGTGGGTGATAGAAACTGATTGAAGATGATTTATTTTCCTGGGAGCTTTCAAGTTCTTTCACTTTATCTGGGGGAAATCCTAACAACATGGAATCAAAATAGCAGAGTTAAATCTTCCACCCTAGAACCTTTGAGATGAGTTCTTTGAAGACCGACATCAGACATTCAGTGTTTAGCATAGGAATTCCTGAGGAACTCGGCGTTTCTTGTGAACCTCCTATACAATCAGTATAAATCAGTCAAGAAAAAATAACACTCCTAGGTTGTCAAGGACAACAGACACAGTTAAAGATGTGCGCAGTACTAGTGAGGTTAGAGAAGGGAGACCCAGCAAGAAAGCTATATGCTGGGTACAAATTATTCCTAAGAAAGCTTGGGAAATGGCTCTTTCTCATCACATTAATAATATTTGAATAGAAATGGAAACTTTTCAGCTCTTCAACAAACAGCTTAGGGCCTTCTTGTACCCCGCCTGGCTTCTCCCCCACTCACCTCCTCAACCCCCACCAGTGATTGATAGTGGAGGAATGGGCCAAGTGACAGTCTCTTTCTTTGCTTTCTTAGGCTCTTTTTCCTCCTTTCTTCCTCACCAGAGGAAAAAATAGGCAAAGGACAGTAGGAGGGGGTGACTGGTCTTTCAAATGCAAGCCTCAGAAAGAAAGCTTTCTCAGCAGGGAATGGGGAATTGAAGTGCCAGTCAAGAGCACTTTGGAAATGTTTGCCTTGGACTCCCGAGGGGATGGACTGATCCCCACACCTCATTCCCCTCGTGCCTTGGCTGAACCCCAAAGCCTTATCCTAGTCTCCTCCCCTGCTTCACACCTCCTGCCCTGTTGCTGCTTTCCAACCCTCCACTGCAAAGGGGAAGAAAGAGGCTGGGCTGCAGGAGGAAGGAAGGGCAAGTTCAGACACTCCACCAGGGGCTGGCAGGGTGCGGCTTGCTCTGAGGTCTTGGACAAGGGCTTTCATAGTGCCATGAACTGGGCATTAGCTGGACTTCCACAGCTCCTGGAGGATGCATTAATATTATTGCTGCCTGTAATTAAAATACAAACCTGGTATACAGAGAATATTTCATTTAAGGTTTGATAGAGATGCATTAAGGATTCCTATACATGAATGAATTCATAATGGCCAAATGACATATTTATGCCATGTACTTAGTTATGCCTTAGCTAAAGCCATGATTATAATTTATTTGCTGGTAAAACACCATCCCCACTGCTGTTCTCTGCTGAGTATACTTCTGTCAAATACCTATTCAATATACAAACGCGTGACATACAAATAACAAAGCCATTGTGGAAAGCAGCAATGGGTTTCCACTTCCTGCTGACAAATTCAGAGCTGCTGGTGTGCCTCCCACCCAACTGCTCTGTGGGAACATCTTCAAGAGACACCAAACCTCTCCCCTCCCCTCAATCCCTCAAACACCCAACAGAACCTTGATGTCTCCTTTTAGATGCAGAGATCCCATCACATGCTCATCAATGCCACTACCCAATTTACATTACCACCCTGCAAACTTCCTCAGTCCTCTGCCCCCACAAACACTTATGGGAAGCTTATTGGCTACAGACACCTACCAGCAGAGCTGATAATCCCAGTTACCCATTCACTGAACACCTACCATAGATCAGGGGCTCAAATGGCATCATTTTTATGCTTTGAAATAATGGAGCTGCAAGTATCTGTGGCTCCATTTTGTCGATGAGAAATTTGGATATTGAGAAAGTAAGCATCTTGCTCACAGTTATGCAGCCAGGCAGAGGCAGAACTTGGAACCCAAGTCTATCCAGCTCCAAAGTCCATGCGCTTTACAGTATATTCTGCTGACTTGCTTGATGGAGAATAATAATTATAATAATTGATGGAGGACCTCCCATGCTCTGAGTGACTTTTAAGTGGTTCATATGTAATTACTCATTTAATAAATGAGGGAAGGATTGTTATTGTTGCCATAAAGAGGTTTAAGGAGGTCTCTCCAGAGGCAGAGGAGATCCCTACTTGGAACTTAAAGGCTCTGGATCAATATTTTTTCTCACCCTGGAGTCACTAATCAAACCACGGGTGGGCCTCTCCAAAGAGTCTGGAGATTTTCCCAGAATTGAGATTTGGAACCCAGAAGGTGATGGATATAGCAGAGAGATGTGCCCATAGACACGTAAGAAAGCATATCCAATATGTGTGGAAGGAATGGTCCTTGAGCCCTCTTGAGATCTCTGAACATATAATTTGATGCTTCCTTTCTTTTTTCCTGGTACCTGTAGTTGGATCAGACATCTCAGGTTAAGGGCACAGTCCTCTGCAAGACTGCCCTTATTCAGACCAGTTGCAAGTTCAGGGGTCCCTGAGTTAACCTTACTGTTGGCCAACTAGGTACAAATTTGAGGTTTCCCACTGTCCCTTCAGGTTCAGTAATTCATTAGAATAACTCACAGAACTCATGAAAGCACTTCACCTATGATTGCAGTATTATTATAGCAAAAAGATAACAATCAGAATAAAAGGGAAAGACACATGTGAGTTCTTGAGGGTATCAAACTCGAAGCTTCCATTGTCTGCAGGGATGACTCACCTCTGCAGTATGGCATTGTGTGTGAAGAATAATGCACACCTGGGAAGCTCACTCAACTTTGATGTGCAGATTTTTTTATCGGGGCCTCAGTACATAAGCATGATTAATTGAATCATGGCCATATGATAGAACTCAATCACCAGCCCCCTCCTCTTCAGAGAGTGGGTGACATTATTGACTCAAAGTCCATGGTTTCTCTTTCTGACATGATCAGTATTCTAGTTTAGACATGAGGTGTCTCCCAAAAGCTCTTTTGTGAGACAATGCAAGGATATTCAGAGGTGAAATGGTTAGATTATGAGAGCTGGAATCTAATCCGTGCATTAATCCACTGATAGGGATTAACTGGGTGGTAGCTGTAGGCAGATGGGGTGTGGCTGGAGGAGGTGGGTCACTGAGGGTGTACCTTAAAAGTTTATTTTTGTCCCTGATGAATGGAACTTTCTCTCTGCTTCCTGATTGTCATGTTATGAGCTGCTTTCCTCTTCCTCATAATTCCGCCATGATATTCTGCCTCATCTGAGCCCTGAGCAAGAGAATCAGCTCTCTATTGACTAAGACCTTTGCAACTCTGAGTGCCAAATGAACTTTCCCTCCTCTAAAATCGTTCCTGTCAGTTCTTTTGGTCACAGTGGTAAAAAAAAAAAAACTGATTAAAACAGTCAGGCTACACCCTGAGTCAACTCGTTAGCATAAATGATCCATGAGTCACCTTATTGCCACTAACCATCGAGTGTGATTTGAGGCCCACAAGGAAAAGCAAAGTTACTCCTGTTACTCGAAAATTCCAAGAGTTTAGAGATTACCTTACAGTGATCAAGAGCAGAGGCCAACTGTATTATTAATTACACACATTGAACATGGACTTTAGGCCAACAGGCACCTCTCTACAAGTCATGTCACATACTGGTAACAAACAAAATGAGAATCCAGGGTTGATTCAGTTTGGTGACCACTCAAGGTCAATCCAATTTTTTAGGTTATCTTACCTAAATTAAATCATGCAGCAGTATAATCAGCTTCTCAGATGTTAACTACCAGACAACTAGGAAAATAATTCTCATATGCTTTGATTGAATTATTTATGGTACATTCATTTTGCCCAGTTGTGAATTCCTAAGAAACCCTGAAAGATTCCAAACATTAAACTTTACCAGTGGAATTGTCCCAACTTCTTTAGGGAGGAAGTCAGAGGATGAAAGAATATCTGAGGTCAAGAATTCCAACATCCCCATTTTACAGTTGGAGAAACTAAGAAACTAAGAGTCCAGCCAGCAAGCACACTATGTGACCCTGGGCAATCCCTCCCCATTTGAGCTTTATTCCTCAGTTTACTCTCTAGCATGCATCTTCAAAAAACCAATATTCCTGGGAGAGTGCTATGGTTTGAATGTGAGGTGTCCCCCAAAAGCTCACAGGAGACAAAAGCTGAGAGGTGAAATGATTGGGTTATGAGAGCCTTAACCCAATCAGCAAATTAATCCCCTGATAGGGACTAATTGGGTGGTATCTGCAGGCTGGTAGGGTATGACTGACTGAGGAGGTGGGTCACTGGGGGTGTGCCTTTGGGTTATGTATTTTATATCTTGTGTGAGTTCTCTCTCTGCTCCATAGAGCCATACCTTCGCCCATGATGTTCAGCCTCACCTTGAGCCCCAAGGAGCCGGCCTTCTGTGGACTAAGACCTCTGAAACCATAAGCCCCTAAATAAACTTTTCCTTCTAAAATTGTTTTTGTTAGGTCTTTTAGTCACAGCAATGAAAAACTAACTAAAACAAAGAATAAACATACTAAGGAAACATGCATATCAGGTCACCTCTTTGAGCCTCCATTTCCTAGGCTTCAAAATGAGGACATTGACCAGGGACTCAATAAACTCAGAAGTGCCCACACCTTGGGGCAGACAGATAACTGAGTTAAGCAACTAGTTGTGAAATAACATGTAACCACGGGATTGGGAAGAAATAGAAAATACACACCCCATGAAAGTTCTTCATGTTTGGATTTAAGAAATAAATCAAAATCCTGGACAGAGCTTGTAATCCCTAGCCTAGATGGTCTCCCAGGTCCCACTCACCTCTATGAGTCTATCCTTCTTCTTTCCTTAGCACACTGTTTGTCTGATTGATTTCCTATATAACAGTCAGTTATGCTGAGAAAACTCAAGGTAATAAGGTGACTAGCTAGGAAAAAAGAAGGGAAAGTCTTAAACTGGGGGACAGACAGTTTAGGTTGCCAGTTGAAGGAACATGAGTTGCCAAATAAGAAAGAGGACACACTAATAGAGAAAGGGAAGGTGCTCTCTCTAAATTTCTCAGTTTTGCCCTGGGTCAACTCTAATTGAATAACCTACATAAGTCTGCTCCTGGAATCTTCATACTCAACAGTGACAATGACAGCCCCTGGAACTGTTCTGTACGTGGCCTACACAATAGCATGCAGCAGTCCCAAGTGGCCTGGCTCTGCAAAAATAAGTTCCGGAGACCTCCAGACCCCCAAGAAATGCTCAGCTGCTAATGCAGCCATTAACCCAGTTCTGCTTCTTGAACCACCAAGTGTTTTTTTCTGTGAAACCTCTCTGCCCCATAGGCATTTCAACTTGTGAACTATTTTAGCAAGGAAAGATTCAAGAGGAAGGAAAGGCTCCCTGCCATCTCCACACACACACACATGCACATCCCTCTGAGCCAGCTTAGCACTGAGGAGGTCCCTCTAAGCATGCTGTCTCCTTCATCATTAAAGGGGCCGTCATAAGGCAATGGCTGCCTCCTCCTTTAGCCCCCTTCAGGCCTCATTTGCATGAGTTCCAGTCTCTTGGCCCAGCTTTAGTCCCTTCTGTTAGATCCACCACCATCTTGGGAATACTGTGTCCTCAGTAGCCTGAGCCCAGAACCCAAAACATGGACTGTTTCTCCAAAGTGCGAAATGGGAGGGGGACACCTTGTGAGGAGTCCTATCGTCCCTCTGAGAGCAGGGCTCTCCTGCCACAACTGCCAGAGCCCCAGCTCCTCAGATTATTGCTATTGTACAGGAGGCCCCCAGACAGATTCAGCAGCAGTGAATTAATAACTGCTGGCAACACGGCTTCTGAGCAACCAGCTCCTCCCCTGGGGACTATTTGCCCTTCTTCAGAGAGTCCTGCTCCACTGCTTTGCCAACTTAACTTCTGTGCGAACAAAAAGCTTGGAAGTATTATGTGCTCTTTAGAGTCCCCGTGTTTTCAGTAAAGCTCATTTTCACCTCGTCCTGGTGTCAGGACGCAGGCATTCTTGACTGGCTCAGCCACCACCTGGGAGTTTAACCTTGAGCAGGTCAGAATCTCTGTGCATCTTGTTTCCTTCTAAGGTGTGTAAGCTTCAGCAGTGCGACTCTTCTGGATCTCCAGACCCTACTACTGTCACTTGTATTTAAGTCATCCTCCTGCACCTGGGGTCAGATGAGTGGGTCATTGTGTCTGGACTCTCATACGCTGTAGCAACTTCTTCGCAGTTGATCTGATCTGGGGGAGCAATCAGCTCCATCTCAGGTTCTCTCCTTCCCCTCCTCCTAAGCTGTTTCAATCCACAGGGCCTTCAGATCTACCACCAACCTGGTCATGTCTCTCTGTGACATGTTTGGGTCCCAATCATGCCAAGCCTCTGCTCCCCCAGGGCCTTAAGCATGGAAATGATAATGGTATGCTCCCATCTAGCTCCACATATAATCCAAAATATATTTGCATTCTGGAAAGTAACCAAAATATATGCGGGAATGTTAGTTTTGGTTTAAGAATTTCCAATCAGATTTAAAAATGTTCAGCAAGGCTGCATCTCTCTCCATCCATCTCACTGAGTCTTCCCAGGGGGCAGGTCTCCTAACTTTGTCTAAAGGTGTGCCTGAGTGTGCCATGCATATTGGTCCCTTAGCACAACTGCTTAGACTGAGCGTGGCCATCTGAAATCACCATTACTGATAACCCCTGGTTCCTGGGAAATGTAGACACAGTCCCTGCCCACCTGCAGCAATTGAATGCCTTAAGATTCCCTAGAATGCTGGCATTCAATTCCGCTTTCCCTAACCTTGTTATCCAAAGTGTAGCCTGAGGAAAAGCAGCTTGGGCCTCACCTGGGAATGTTTTAGAAATGCAGAACCTCTTGCCCTACCCAGATCTATTGTAACAGGATCTGCATTTTAAAGAGAACTCAGGGTGATTTGTGTGTGCAATAGAGCTGCTTTGGAGACAGTGAAGCCCTTTGGTGGAAGTTGGGTTCGTGTCCCCCAGAGACAGAGTGAAACTGAGATGCCAAGCAAGCATTGTAGACAGATTTTATTTTAAGAAAATAACAGAAAGCATAGCATACAGAAAAGAGCAGGCTTCCCCCAGAGTGGGAGAAGGGGACAGAGTCGAAGAGGGGGTATCATTAGGGGACAGACAGAGGTGAATGGTGGAAATGCAAGGGAAAGAATAATTCTAAAAATGGGCCCACTGTGCTGACCCCTCGAGCTTTCTCTTCCAAAAAGCAGTTTGTCTGCAGGGGAGCCTGCCTAGCCTAGGTAAGCAGGGTGCGTCACACTTCTCAGCAAGTTACCTATTGCCAACCCAAAATGATGTTGATAGGAGGAACCCAAATTGCCTTGGAGGGAGAGACTTTTGTGACCAGATCCCCAAATTCAGGAAGATAGGAATAGTTCCTCCTAACCACAAAATCTGTTAAAGATTCATGGTTACAAATTCAATTGGTACCAGTCAGCAGGGGCCAAGGTAACCTAGAGTTGCCATGGCAGTGAGGACTTAATCTAACATCTTGCTGTCAGCCAAAAGTCAAGAGGTGGACCTGGGCAGGATTTTCTGGAAACTTCTCTGGAATCCCCAATAAAAGTGCAGGAGAGGCACAGTCTCTCTTCTCTTTAAGAGGACCCACTCTCTCCCCTGAGAGTGTCCCCTTTCCCTTTTCCTATCCCTTCAATAAACTTTCCTGTTACACTAAGCAATAAGTCTGAAATCTTTCTGAATTGATCACAAGAATTGGTTGGGTTTTTTTTTTGGGGGGGGGGTCTTTGCACTGCCTCATTCCCCCAGAAGGCCCCAGCTCTGTAACTGTGGACTTTGCCCTTTTATAGTTTCATAACCATTGTTTTTCCTCCCCCAGGCCTAGGAGTTTGGGCATGAAATTCTAGCTAGATCCAGTCTTTGGTCTGTGCCCCTCTGCATCTTTATCAGCAAAAAGAATGCAGTGCCTTTGTTAGCAGAAGGGAGCGTCTGCTGGGAACCTCTTCACTAGCACTAGGGATCATTAGAAACAGCAGACACTCTTTGTCCTCTTAAAAAGAACTGGTTCGCTCTTGATGGACCCAAAATTCCAACTATACTTTTTCCCCTGTCTCAGTTGCATCTCTTCCTTTTTGGATACTCTGCCCACCTCTGCTGGATCAGGGGCCCCATCCAGAGTTTCTGCTACCCAGTCTGCCTCTGCAGCCTCTGGGCCCCTGCACTTCTGCAGCCACCACCCAGTCCAGTGTCTGAGTCCTGACACCTGAAAAATCCAGCAAGGAATAAATTAATCATTGTGGGCATTGAGCCCCTGCAACCAACCAGCTAGCTCCTCCTTTTGGGAGGGCAGCCTGCCCTTCCTCAGAGTCTGCCTCAGCTGTCTGCTCCCCTGACTCCCATGCTGACTGTTCCCTGCAGCCGCTTGGCCACCATGTTCGCACTGTAGGGGACTCTGTAGTCACTCTTCAGGCATGGATCCTGCCTGCCCTCCACATGCTCAGCTGTACACCTATAACCAGGTTCTGTCTGCAGGCCAATTTCCCAGCACCTGTGGCAAAGTGTCCCTCCCCTTGCCAAACCACAAATGGCCTTGGGACATGGCTGTCCCAGGTTTACTCTAACAACAGATACTGGACCAGAGACCTAAGGAGATATTATCTTTGAGTGCCCTGACTGTCACCCAAGTACCAGGAAATTAAGACTACAAGTCCACCACCTTACTCAGAAGTCCCAAGACTGGGGGTTACAACCGTGGCTCACAGTTGGAACACTTGTCTGGCAAGCACAAAGACTCAGGTTCAAGCCCCAACCAACCACATACACAACTAAGTGTCTGATGGATGTGGAAAATTACCAGAAGTCACTCAGCCAGTCTGGCAAGCACAAAGACTCAGGTTCAAGCCCCAACCAACACCACATACACAACTAAGTGTCTGATGGATGTGGAAAATTACCAGAAGCCACTCAGCCAGGCATTAGGGGTTTCCCTACACTGTTTCTAAATCCACAGACTTGTGTCCTCATGGAACCTATTGCCTCGGGCCCTCATCAGAGGATCTCCATCCTACTGAAAAACTCAGTTTAATCCCTACCCTACTAAAAAAAAATCCAGTTGATGGGGCTGGAGTAGTGGCTCAGCGGTTATGGTGCTTGCCTGGCATGCATGACTACATGAGTTCAAACCCCAGCACCACGTACAAAACAAAGTCTGGGAGCAACGAAAGACCACATGAAACACTAAATAAAATTGATTCTTTAAAAAAAATCCAGTTTAACCAGGAAAATTTCTGCGGTGAACCACCCTCTCCCAATTCAGTCTACAAAAGATCACCTATCAGAAAGCCACAGGGCCATTTTCCACTCGGAAAGTGTGTCCCTGCAACTATTGCAATAAATCTCCTTAATCTGTTGAGGTCTGGATCCTTTCTTACTCCCTCCATGCCCTCCTTTTCAGCCACTTTTCCTTTCAGAAACAAAACAAAACAAACAAACAAAAACAGGTGAAAAAATAAATAAAATTGATTCTTTCTCTCACTCTTTCCCTCTCTCTCTTGAAAAAAAAGAAGAAAAAGAATCCCAAGACTAAGCGTGTAAGACACAGGTCTGAGGTGAAACCACCTGTGGGCAAGGGCAGAGGTACACCATCACACGCACACATACACACACAGTTCCCCAGGCAAAGTGCTCAGTGTGTGCTGAAGCCCAGACGGCTCCATATGTGGCCCTTCAACCTGTCTGGGTGGGTCAGAAAGCTCAGGAAAAGATGAAGGCTCCAAATCCTGATGATCCACCCGGGTCCCCTGCCTCCATTGTCACATGTGAGCATATATCCAAACATGGGAAAAAAATCTTCCCTAACACTGGATGATCACAATGGTTTTTACATTTCAGAGTCTAAGAAGCCTTTTTGTGTCTCACGTCCTTAAGTCTTCACAGGAGGTCCAAGTCACTCTACAGGTGAGTTTAAGGGACATGATCATTCCCCAAATCAGCTGGTTTACCCAAGATCACACCTATAGTGGTGGAGCTGGTGCTTGGATGGAGGTTTTCTGACCCTGGTCTGTTACTCTAGTGCTCCAGGCAGCCAAATTTCCTGGAAAACTTATCTATTCTTATGCTAGCCCCAATCTTCCACCTCTCAATCCCTTTTTCTTTTTCTTTTTTTTTTTAGGGTAAGTTAGACAAGTTTATTTAGTAGAAACACCAAATTCAAAGTATCACATAATCTGGGAAAACTTTAAGGATGGTTGAGGGAGAGGGCAGGGAGAGGAGAGAGTAAAAGGGGAGAGGGAGGGAAAGGGGGAGTTATTGATTCTGTATGGTACACTTGACTCTCCTGAGAAGCCAAATAATACTCATATAGGCATTTAAATCTTGAAAATTAAAAAATTAATATACATGTATATGGACATTTATATAACACACCCTGGTCGTCTTTCCTCACCTTGCCATAATAATAGTTACCAATGACCTCTGTTGTGGGTTGACATGTGCTCCTCAAAAAGGTGTCGTTAAGACCTAACCCCAGGATTGATGAACATGACCTTATTTTGAAATAGTGTTTTTGCTGGTATAATGAAGTTCATATGAGGTCATACTGAATTAGGATGAGATACTGAATTAGGTCCTTATAAGAAGAGTTAAATTTGGACACAGTTATACAGGCACATAGGACAGAAGGCCACGTGAAAATGGAGACAGAACATGGAATGGTGCATCTACAAGCCAAGGAACATTAAGGATTGCTGGCAGCCACCAGGAGCTGGAAGAGACATGGAAAGATTCTCCCCCAGAGTCTTCCAAGAAATCATGGCTCTGCCACCACTTTGGTTTCAGACTTCTTGCCTTCAGATTGTGAGAGAATAAATTTCTGTTGTTTTAAGCTACCCAGGGTGTGGTGATTTGTTATGGCAACCCTGGGAAATTAATAGTCTCCATGTTGCTGAATCCCATGGACAATTTCCAGTCCTCATATTATTTGACATCTCAGGAGTATACAGCACTAGTATCCCTGACCCCTTGCACAAATGAATTCTCTCCTGAACACTGTGCCGTCACACTCTCCTGGTTTTCATCAACTAGACACCTCCTTCCCAGGTGCCTTGATGGTTTTGGCCTCTTTTCTCTGGCCATTATGTAATGGAATTCATTCAGGCAGGGTTCATCCCATATCCCTAGTTCTTACTCTTTATTCTCTCTCTAAGAAATTTCATCTAGTCTACCACTTTACTTACCACCTGTCCCTCAATGACATTCTGAATCAAAGTCCAGTCCTCTCCTCTAGACACCAGAAGTTCATGGCCTACTCCCTATTTAGCTCCCGCAAAAGCTTATCAAACATTGCGTGCCCAAAATAGAACCCATAGTCTTCCCCATCCATCCAGTTGGGTTTAACAGAAACCTGGAAGTCGTTCTTGACATTTTTTTCTTCTCACCCTCTGCCTGATCATATACCAGGTTTTGATTTACTCTAAAACTTTCTCCCTTTCATATCAGGCCATTTCCTTCATCACCACAGCCCCCAAACACACACAAGTATGTTCTTGGCATCTCTCTCCTGGACCTCTGTGACAGCTGTCTCCCTTTGCTTTTCCCATTCCCCCACAACTTCTCTCCACAAAATATAAATGTGATCACATCTGTGTCCTGCTTAAATCTTCCCATCATCCTTAAGGTACATACCAAAATTTCTAAAAGGAAGTTCAAAACTGAAGAATGTTGTTCCTTACTAGTTTGGAGAAGTTACTTAGGTTCTCTGGGTCTCAATTTCCACTTCTATAAGTTGGAAATAAGAAGAATATATATCTTATAAGTTCATCAGATGAAATAAATGAATCAGTACATATGAAGTAGTAGTACGGAATCCAAAACGTAGCAAACCTTCAGTAAAAACAATAATTAATAATATTATAATGTCATTATTGACATTTCTAACCTTACACTGTGACATATTCCCTCCTTGCTCCCCTCACCCAGGCACACTGGCATCTTTCCTATCCATGATAATGCTATGTCCCCACCTGCCTCTAGGCCTGAGAACAAACTTAACACATACCTGGTATACCTTCTGTGGCTCTGCTGATTTTCCTACCACTCAACTTACAGATTTCAGCGAAAGTGTCACCTCTTCAAAGAAGCCTTCCCAGAATTTCTAAACTGAAATTAGACTCAGTCATACTGAAATATTCTCTTTGATGCATTTACTGATGATATAATTTTATTCAAGTGATCATTTTTTAACATACACCTCTTTAACTAAGCTGAAAGTTTTTATGAGTATAGGGCTCACACCTGGGGTTCTTGCCATTTATCCCCCATAGCTATATAGTGCCCCTTTTCCAAACTCAAAGAATATTTGCTGAAAATCAAAACTATACTGAGATTTCACCTCACTCCAGTCAGAGTGACAAAAATGAAGAATACAAACAATAACAGATTCTGGAAGGGTTATGGGGAGAAAGGAACACTAACACACTGTTGGTGAGAGTACAAACTTGTACAGCCACTCTGGAAAGCAGGGTGGAGACTCCTCAAAAACCTAGGTATGGAACCATCATATGACTCAGTTAATCCATTCCCAGGTATTTTTCCAGAAGAGCTAGAATCAGCATACCACAGAGACATAGCTACATCAATGTAGCAGCTCAATTTATAATAGCTAAACGATGGAAACAACCAGATGCCCCTCATTGGATGAATGGATCCAAAAACTGTGGTATATATATACAATGGAATTCTACTCTGTTATTAGAGAGAATGATATTGTGGCTTTTGCAGCTAAATGAATGGAAATGAAAAAATCATGAACTATCCCAAACACAGAAACTCAAGGGCCGAATATTTTTCTCCCATATGTGAAAGCTAGACTAAAATGTAAGATAGTACAAAAGTTAGCTAAGTTAATTAATAAATCCACCCAAGCTGAAATTTCACATAAGCTGGGGGAACCGTAACTATAAAGATGTTGGGGGAGGAGAAGGGAATAAGGAAAGAAGAGGAGGGAGAGAAAGGGGGGGTTATCAATACAACTGGGTACACTCGACTCCCATGAGAAACCAAATTATATTTGGGCAAGCATATAAACTCAGAAATTTCAATAATTAATATACATGTATATGTTCATTTCTGTATATAGTATGGGGGTATTACAGAGGAGACTTGAGTTCGAGAAATGTATTAAGGAGGGGTGACCCTGGACTAGGATCAGGCTTAACTTATTTTGTCAATATCTATGTATGCTTGAATATATAACAATGATTACCTGCAAAACGTTAGACTACATTGAGCCAATTTAAGAAAAAAAAAAAGAGTATCTGCTGAACCTGTAAAAGATTACTATCTCCTCTCAAGCCTCTTCCTCCCATAAATCTCCCCTTCTCTATTCCCCCTCTGGCCCAAGGTGCTGAAATTGACACTAGGACAAACAAAAAGAACAAATCAGGTGATATATTCATGAGTGGCCCTGCTCTGTTCCAAGAAACAGGGAGGTGAATGTTCTCTGTTCTATTCCTTCTCTCTGGGCAACCCATTCTAGAGGCATTAAAATCATCTATCATGCTGTTTATCACAACATATCCAGATGCTCTGAGCAATAAAGCCACTCACAATACACAGTCATCCCATTTCAGGAAGATGCTCCCAATCAAACCTTCCCAGGGGATGTTTCAGAATAGGAGAGACCCCCATCTGTCTGGGAAGGGGACCTGCTGTGTGCAGAGCTCCCTTCCAGCCTGATAGCATATGTTGTGGGACCTGCCTTAGGAGCCTGAAGGTAGCAGACCCTGAAGTGGAGACTTGTCCAATCAGGCCGACAACAAGTTTTGCATTTGTTCAGGGTATTAGGAAATGACAAGCTCAGGTTGATTTTTCTCGGAGAGTCTCCAGTTTAGAATAAAGAGATATTTTCTCTCTTCAGTCAAATAAAATCAAACTTCACCGAAAAAAGGTTTCTGCTGAGAACAAAATCAAGATCCAAAAAGAAAAGAGGCTTCAGCTTCCTGGATCAATGAGCCAAGGCTAACAAGATGAAGTTTAAGAGGAATTGGTTTAAGGTTCTCCACTTGGTCCAGAAAGACAGCTGAAAGCAGTGCAGGGCAGTGCAGATGAGCCTTGGCAGCAGCCAGTGTGAAAAAGGTTTAGGGGTTTTAGTTGACTCTCTGCTCAATAGGAGTTGTCAGTGTGACATGGCTGCCAAAAAGCTTAAGCAGCATTAATGGAAAGATGAGACCAGGAAGGTGGTAATGACTGGCCTGTTCCCTCTGTATTGGTCACAGCACACCCAGGATGGTACTCTCGGTGCAGGACATAGCATAACTTTCATAGAACACAGCCAAGCTGAATCAGGCAGGCAAAGAGGGAAGGGCACCAGGTCCTAGCACAAGAGTCAAGGAACCAAAACCACCAGCCTAGCAAGCAGATACCCCCAAAGAGACAAGTTAACAGCTTTCAAAAACTTTTTGACATATGGGGACAAAACTAGGCACTCTGTGCAATCCCATATTAGTCCGCTGGAACTAGGGTGGTAGAGGAATACAGAGCCAATTAGACTTGAGCTCACAATAAAGAACATTAATGTTGGTGTTGTTTTATCTTTTCTAAATTACTCAAATAAAGCAGGTACACAGTAAAAGAACTATTCAAGTAATACAGACAGAAATATAATAAAAAGTTCCCCATGTAACTTTCCCCCACATATGTATTTTACACACACACACTCTCTCTCTCTCTGTTTAACTACACTTAAATTTAAGGTGTATCTGTATGTCCTCTCAAGTCCTTTTGAGATGCACTTTTACACACACTAAACACACACCCTGAGTTTGGATTCAGAGATGCTTTTTTCCAATCAATAAATCATACTTGACCCATTGGGAAAAACTTGCTGACCAGAGCCATCCAGAGAAGCAAAATGGGCTGCCTCCAAAGAAAGAGAAACCTCCTCCAAGGAAGATGTTCAGAGACGGATAATTGTTAACCGTACTTCTTAAAAAGGGAACTAAAGGATTGGATTGATCCTTGGTTCTTTCAAATTTCAGCTTGAAGAAGACTCACTATTAGTCAATTTTTCATCACTGTGACCAAAATACCTGATAAGAAAAATTCAGTGGAATAAAGACTTGCTTTTTGGCTCACTGCTACAGAGGTTTCAGGCCACAGTCAACTGGCTTCATTGCTCTGTCCTGAGGTGAGATAGAACATCATGGTGAAAAGGCTTGGTGAAGAATGGCTGCTCAGTTCTTGGTGGCCAGGAAGCAAGGGGGAAGGTGCAGGAGAGTAGGGGTGGCAGAGAAAAGATACACTCCCCAAGGGCATGCCTCAAGTGATATACTTCCTCCAACAATGCCCACCTGCCTTCAGCTTCCACCAATTCCCAGTCATCCATTCAAGTAATTAACCCACTGGTGAGATTAGGCCCCTAATAATCCAATCACTTCCCCAAATCCCCTACTCAACATTGCTGCATTGAGGAACAAGACTTCAACACGTATACCTCAAACCATAACAATCACCTAGCATACTTTTAGAAAATTCATATTCCCAACCCCAAATCCAGAAATTCTGACATAGTAAGTCATAAGGTCCACAAACCTGCATTTTCCACAAGTACCTTTGGTCAATTGTCAGTGGACCACACATTAGAAAACATTGCCACACAGAGGGTTAGATAACTTGACCTTAGAGGTCTCTTCATCCCTTGCTGTTAGTTTGGACTAAATCAAATAGGAAAGCCCCTCTTTCTAGGAATGGTTTGCAACGATTATTGTGATTTTCCTATGTTTAACCAGGCGACCTACTTTGTCTGCCTTTCCTAGCTCTTCTAAACCAAGTGTTGTGTCCTTACCTCATCATGGAAAGCTAAAGGATTCTTCCAGATGGTTCAGCATGGAGTAAATAAATAGCAGAGAAAGTGCACTGCAGGACGATCAACTCAGGACCGGCAATTTACTACCCCATTCCACTTCCAACCCCCAGAGACAGTTTCAAAAAAGGCAGAGACCCTGTCCTACCCCGGACCCCTGGAGAAGATCAGAGCAGGTTGAGAAAGTCCCCCTATAGAAACCCATCACTCCATGTGCTAAGTTCTCCACAAACTCTATAAACGAAGGTTGAAAATGTGTAGACAGTTTTAACAGTCACGATTACTGGGAGTGATACTATCATTTGAGGGGTGCATCTGGAGACGTTAAACACACTGCTAATTGAGAATACCCCTATCCAAAATGCCAAAATGACTTACTCTCCTCCCACTACACACCTCCCCCCATCAAGTATTCTACCAGTGTCGATATGAGTCATATAAACACCTTGATTTTGTCTCGTGCTAACCATATTGACTTCTGCTCCAAAGCAATAGGGGATACTTGAAACAGGGGCAAATAACCCAGCAGAAATTTGACCAAAATATTTGCCCATTAGCAAGGTACTAAGCCAACCCCTGGCTAATCCAGCCTCCCCAGACCCAATAAATCCCCTCCTGCCCAGACAGATAATCTTTGCTTACCAGGGTTTCTACTCCCAATGAGGAACCGCCCTCAGAGCAACACAAAAACTACTTGTTTCCAGGCTTTCTCTGGTCGACTCATGCACAAAAAGGATTTTTCTCACCTCAAGGTGCTCTTGCCTGGTTCTACAGGAGTGCTATGCACAGCAGGACCATGTCCTCAATGGCCAAGGCCATTCGCTTCGTCAACTGACAAATGTCATTTATCATTTAAGACAGAAATTGGATATTGGGGCCTCTGGCTGGTGAAAGCTGTTGAATATTTTTTATCAGGATGGCTTAGCAGAAACTTGGCAAACTGACATGTCTCCTTGAGCTGTGAATTTTAAAGGTACAGTCTTCCTTTATAGAAAAATACCAGCCAGACTATGCCAGATGGCTCAGTCCTACAGTTCAGTTCAACAATGTTTAGTACTCATCGCAGGTCTCAGTCTTCCTCTTTGCCAGTATTGTCCCACTTCTCGTAGTGTTAAAACTCCCAGGATATGGAAGTCAAGCCTCTTCCTCCTCCCATAGCTCTCACAGTATCACATTGTCATTGGGTAGAGTACTCTGGACTCATTCTCTACCCAATGACAATGTGCAGAATTATTGGCTGACCATCACCAAATATGTCTTTACTGCTTCCTCATCTGTCTTACTCATTGTGCTCCACACATAAAACTTTTCTCCCTCTCTGTATCCACACCTTCCCTCTTGAATTGCAGGACAAGATCTAAGATCTCCCTCAAGGAGGCTTTCCTGCCAGGCAGGACTGGTGGCCCAGTCCTGTAATCCGAGACTTGCCAGGAGGATCAATCCCAAGCTCAAAGCCAGTTTTAGCAACTCAGTGGAGGCTGAGGGAGTGGAGAATGGGGACTGGAGAATCTGGCTCAATGGTTAAGCGCCCTGGGTTCAATCTCCAGTATCAAAAGTAATAAATAAAAAATAAAACAGAAGGAGAAGGAAAAAGAGAATGAGGAGGAGGAGAAGGAGAAGAAGAAGGCTGCTTTCTTAAATTTTGTCATTCTCTTACTTTACATCTCCCTGGATTTAAGTGTCCAAACAGTTTGGAAAGATGCCTTTGCTCATATACTGTGTCAATACTGCCTTTCAAATAGACTACTGGCTTCTTGAGAGTGGAAATCCATGTTTCCTTTGAGCTTGTGTCATGCTGGACTTAAAATAAGTGCTCATCAAGAAGAACTAAAGGAGAAATGAATGAATAAATGCTTTGTTTTCCTAAGCATACTCTTGAATCACTTGGCCTATATAGTCTAAACAAAGCATTTCATACTGTTTAAGGACCCTTAATGTACATTTTCTCTCACACCAGAGTGCTGTGTTCTCTCCAAGACCACGGGACTCAAGCTCAACCATCAGCAGCCAGGACTCAAACTCTGGTATCCCAAATCTAACTCCAATAATCTTCCCACAATAGCAGACTATCTCAGTGATCCCTGGTAATCTCAGAGGGTACTGAATTTGATATTTTCTTTTATTTTTAAATTCATGAGCATCAAAAGTACAATTTTCACTTGTTCACAGACTGTGTTTAGTTATTAATAATGCTCTGAGTGACTAATTTAGAGTTTATTATTTCAAACCATGAACAACTATCGAATAGATTTTATTATTTAGGATAGTGAGTTATGCACTTGCCTAATTAGTATTTGAAGATTTGTTTACAGCTTTTACAGTAGCAGACTTTCAATGCTGACTCTTCCCTGGAGCTTTCCAAGTTTTTGCACATTATAGTTTCTCTACTTGCCCCTCAGGATTTTAAAGCTCTCTACACTTTCATTCATTTACATAATCTTCCTGGGACAAAAACGCAGTGCAATAATAATAGTTAACATTTATTGAGCACTTACTGTGAGCCAAGCATTGGGCAACCCACTTTACATACATTATTTCTATTTAATTTTCATACAAAGGTGTTTACCATTAATATCATCTTTAAAGAAGAGAAACTCGGGCTGGAGCGGTGGCTCAGTGGTTTTGGCGCTTGCCTGGCAAGTGCAAGGACCTGGGTTCAAACCCCCAGCACCACGTACACAACTAAGTGTTGGAGCAATGAAGGCCATGTGAAAAACTCAATAAAGTTGTTTCTCTCTTTCTCTCTCTCTCTCTTTCCTTCTCTCTTTAAAAAAAAAAAAAAGAAGAGAAACTCAAGTGTCCAAGATGGTAAGACACACTCCCAAAGTTACCTAGAGTGCAAGTACAGAATAGGGACTCAAATCCTGGGTTCTTTGACACTACAGCCCTATGTAGCATCCACTTTATTAAAATGACCCTACTAGAAACCAAGAGGCTTTGATTCTACACAAGCCTGTACCACTAACCATGACTCCAGGGAGGATGGGAATCTCACAGAAGTGACATGTGAGCTCAAAAAAGAGTAGGTATTTGCAGCAGAGTAAACACCACTCTAAGCAGACAGCAGTGTGTCTTCAAAGGCTTAGAGACATGAAAACAGAAAGCACTAAAGTTGACAAGGCTATTGAAGTCCTACAAAAGTGTCCTCTTCGGTGATAATAAGAGATCAGCAACTACCCTAGGGTGTGTCCATAAAATGTATTTTGGTACATTTGGATGGCGTGAAGATCCAAGGAGACAGTGGTAAATCCTCAAGAGTGACAAAATCTGACAAAGCTCTACAGTATCAGGTTTCAGATGTCCCAGAAGCACAATAGTGACCTGATGACTTGAGTTCCACAGGGCAAAGGCCTTATCAGAAAAGTATGTGTCAATGTCTTACCTCCTTCTGCTAAGGGCATCTCTTTCCTCTAGAGCTCTCTCTCTCTCTCTCTCTCTTTCTCTCTCTCTCTCTCTCCCTCCCCCCCTCTCCCACTCCTTGGTTTATTTCTATTGAACTGCCAATCACAGTCTCTCTCCAGGGAATCCTAACCTTGAGCTGTGACCAGCAAGGGAGACAAAGCAGTTATAGCTGTCATCCAACAATCATACTCTAGAAAGTTCATTCAGTTGCTGAGGTCCAGAGAGACTTGTCCTGGTTTCTGCCTTACCTGAAGCCTCGTTGTTCTGATTTCTGCCTTACCTGAAGCCTCATTGTTCAGTTACTAATCTTTACCAGCCACTCTTAAGCCTTCCAATAGTGTATTCTTGTTGAAGTTAGTTGAAGTCTATTGTTTGCAACCAAATAATTCTGATAATTATTGATAAAGGAAACATGGGCCTCATAAGTATGTTCTGTATGTATGATATTAGACTGGTCCAAGGATCCTGATGGCAACTATCTGGAAGTAGAGTCCAGGCAGTATAATAACTTGCTGGACCCCAAGAGAATTATACTGGAAACACCTGGCAAAACCTAGTGGTACAACTTCTCCTAGAAAAAGGTACCATCTTGCCAGAACATTCCATTCCAATACTGGTAAAATAGACTTAGTAATTCCCCAGGGCTGGAGCGGTGGCTGGACGGTTACAGCGCTTGCTCAGCATGCAAAAGTGCATGGGTGCAAACCCCAGCAACCATGTACACAACTAAGTGTCAGAGCAATGAAAGCCATGAAAAAAAAACTCAATAAAAATTGATTCTCTCTGTCTCTCACTGTCCTTCTCTCTTTAAAATAATAAAAGAAAAAGAAAAAAGGAAACAGTAATTCCCTTCCCAACACAGTGGCAGTCTTTACTCATTGCTGTACCTCTTCTCTCTCCACCCACTTCCCCCTACTCCATCCAAATATTATAGCCTAAGGACAAAGGATCAAGATGTTTTTTCCTAATAGTTAGCAAAATCAAAGAAAGTCATACATTATACCAATCCTTGCAGCCCTGAAAAGTAGACAGAACATTCACCATGATGAAACTGGGCCAAAGAGACATTAACTCACTCAGCAGTTTGCACAGCTGGTAGCAGCCAAGATCCATCTGGGTTCTCTTTGCTACATGTGCTTAGAAACATCTTTGCAGCTCCTCAGCCTCACCTGTTTCCCAGCCCCTCAACCTCTTTCTTCACCTCAATCACTGCCTTGGTGAGCCAGCTCCTAAACGCTTCTTGGTGCTTTTACTCGAGGTCAACCAGCCATACACATTGTGCCAGCGGTCCCCCAGGTTCAGTGATTCACTAGAGGAATCATAAGACTCAGCATACAGTTATACTCACAGCTATGATTTATTACAGTAACAGAACACAAAGCAAAATCAACACATGGAGCAGTCTGGAGGAAATCAGGCACATGCTTCCAAAAGTCCTCTCCTAGTAGAATCCCCAGGACTCACTCAATTCCAGTAGCAATAAGTTGTGAAAATCCATGTGAAATGTCTACCAAAGAGTGCACTAGAGACTCAGTGCCAGGGAAGGCTTTATGGGGGACTTGTTTGATCAATGCCCACCTGCCAAAATTCTAGTCTCCCAGAAGGAAATGAAGGGTTCAGCATAAACCACATTGTTTTCACCAAACATTTTAGGCATAGTAAACCATTCCTAAACCAAGGAACAGTGAGAACCCTCCTGTAATCTAAGTTCCCAAATGCCAACCTGCAGGGAGACATTATTAAGGATAGCAGCCTTGCCATATTTACTCTACTGTACATATGCAACTGGATGGAATATCACACCATAGGGCATGAACTTGTCCTACCTAATAGATTTAAAGAGGTTCAGATAAGGCAGACCATATAGAGAAGCTCTCCCCATGGGCCTTACTTTGATCCACGGGCATAGGATTTGGAAGACAAATCCCCTGACATTCTGAGACTTGATTTTTCTGTCTGGTCTGTCCAGAAACATCCTGAATGGCTGAGCAGGTATATCTACTGAGTACCTGACTGTGTTTTGTCTGAAGCAGTGGCCAGCAAAACATATCACTTTGAGTTTGCTTTCCACCCTTACCTGCTTCCTCTATTTCTTCCAACACTTGTGTTGCCCTGAGATTTCACCTCCAAAATAACACATTACCACCTAAACCTTGCCATAATCTCTGATTCTTAGGAAACTCTACCTAAGACATCACACTCTTTCAGAATGTATTGGCACAATGCCACATGTTATGGATATGCTCAGATACGAAGTGTCCCCCAAAAGCTCCTATGTTAATGCAGGAATATTTAGAATGAAATGCTTGGATTGTAAGAGCTGTAACCTAATCAGTCCATACTAGTTTAAATGGGCTGACTAGGTGGTGACAGTAGGCGGTATGGCTGCAGGAGGTGGGTCACTGGAGGCATGCTGCAGAAGGGCTCATCTTCCCTGCAGCCCTTTCCCCTTTCTCTCTCTGCTTCCTCTATGCCATAAGCAGAACAGCATCACTCTGCCACACCTCTCCACCATGATGTGCTACCTCATCTTGGGCTCAGAGCAATGGAGTCAGATGACCATGGACTGAACCTATGAAACTGTAAGCCAGTTTTCTTCCTCTAAATTGTTCTTGTCGGGTGTTTTGGTCACAGTGACAAAAAGCTGATTAACACCACATTACTTTCATCTTTCTCAACCAAATAGCATGAAATGGTCTGGATGCATGCCTTAAAGAAAGGTAAACTTATTCTCCAGAAGAATTAGATAGTCATTAATTTATATAACAAATTGCTTAGCATCATGGATAAAATGTCA
>PVKS010030821.1:0-24027 GCA_004027875.1 Aplodontia rufa
CTCCCAAGCTCAGAGACTTAAGGGCCGAATGGTTTCTCTCATCTGTTGATACTAGAATTTATGTTGAAGCAGTAGGACAGACGGCTGACCTAACAAAGCCTCAAATTGAATGACTTTCAGTGCAACAGGGGCGAAAGCTCCCTAGGTAACTTGGAGGTGGAGGGAAGGGAATGGGGAGGGGGGAGGGTATACGAAGAACACATAGAATTTTTAAACTGAAGGGAGGTTATTAAAACTGGAAGAGACTGATATGTTGTTAACTGGAGAGAAGAGCAGCGTAGTTGGGAGGGGAAAGTCATGACATCATAATCCTGAAGTGTGGGTAAGATTGTCTCACTTTCAAGGTCCGAAGGAAATTCTGCTGGATAGAAGGAAAAATCTAGCCAGGATTCCGAGCAGGACTTCCCAGGGGTATGCTGCTTACGTGGGCTAGCAAGGTGCAATTGTATGTTAGAATTAACATGCCAAGACCCACCTTACTACCCCTTCAAAAATCCTATCGAGTCTTACCTAGCTTTTGTTTATGTGCCACTCTAAAAATAGGAAGGAAGGAAGAAAGAGCTTTCAACTGTAAAATACTTTTTACTATGGAATTAATGTACAAAGCATAAAGGCAGCTTCAGTAATCTGCCCAGTAATATATCTAGAGAGATCTTATTTTAGTGCCAGAATTAAAATCTATCAATCTCAAAATAGTCCCTTAAATTTAACTCACTTTATCAATATGTAGGAGGGTCTGGACCTAACATGGGTCCAAATCTAGAGTTCAGACATGTTAGAGGAGACTGCCCAAAAAAGGCTTCTAAAAAGAGACCAGGAAGGCAGAGAAAGGGGGCAAAGGCAGGGACATGATAGGGAGGGAAGTGGCCCACAACGAATCGTTATTATGTGTGCAAGTATGCAAGTGTGATGACAAACCCCTTCATTATGCAAAACTATAACGCCCCCCAAAAGACAAATACATAAATAAATGCATTTTGACAGAGGATTCCAACAAATTTGATGACATATACTTTTGTGTGAGAATTCTAAGAGCTTGGATCTCAAGGAAGGTTTGGTCATTGGTGGAGGAGGTACAGTTCCAAAGTCTGTCACTGAGATCTCCCAGTCCCTGCTCCCAGAGAAATAAGCCTACTTAGTAAGGGAGAGAAGGGCAGGTGGAGAGAGAGAAGGTTGTAAGCAAAACCATTACTCTGCCAACTAATAAAATTGCCTTCCAGCTTTGTACATTAGTTGCATTTTCAGAAATGCTAATAGTAAAAACTGAAACAGGCAGAATATTTTATCTCTCTAAAAATGGAGAATAAAGTAGAAAATTTTGGAAAAATACTTAAAATAAAAATAAATAAAATAATAAAATTAAAAGTAATTTTTAAAAATATTATAACTTTAAAAGGGGGAGAGAAGCAGATTCTCCACTTCTATGAACCTTACAGGATCCAGAGCAACTGGCAAATGTTAAGACACCAGAATATTAGTAATATACATCATCAGGACAAGAAGGACTCATTGATACAAAGAGAGAACGAAGAAACAGAGGAGGGAAAAGAGAAGAGAGAGAGAAAAACATTATTCATGTCATTCATTATCTGAGACTCCTAAAATAGTTAGGGAGATGCTCTCTCTATGGAGAAATGGGGACTCTCTAATAGGACGCAAAGTAAAGGCCAATAAAATATTTGTTAAACATCTGTTTTAAGAAACTTTGCCACTACATAATACCATTCACATCTGGAAGAAGAACATGCTGCAATCTCTCTGACTGATAGAGGCAGGGATGACAGGCAAAGCAGCGTTATTAGACATTACTTGTGGAGTACAGAGAGAGTAGAAATGGAACCTCATCCACTCAAAGTCAACAATGCAATTTAGGGAACATGGAGAGAAAGCAATAAAAAATGAATATGGAGAGCTGGTGTTTTTGGTTTTATTATACATCCCCTACTCTACATAAAGTTTTATTCTGCTCTTTACCATTTAGAAATAATAAAGGCATTAACAATGATGTTAGATGTCTAATAATTATTGAGAACTTATTAAGATCCTAGCACTGTGCAAACTTCTTTGCCTACATTAATTTTATATAATTTTTAACACTACCATTGACATAAATGTTCTTATTAAGCAGTTTCATTTACAAAATTCATAGAAGAGATTCAGCTAGTAGAGAGAGCAGAATAAGAACCCAGAAGAAACATTTCCACGCCTCCTGCCTGCATCCAGGGGCCATCCTGAGTGATGTCCGTGTTATTTGGGTTTGTACAGTACTCACCAAACTCTGTTTGCACAGAGAAAATCACCTAGCAATGCAGACACATTGCTCAGAAGACACCTCCCTGCCTTGTTAAGCCGTGGACGACCAATTACAGAAAGAAGGAAGAAGTAACAAAAAAAGAGATGTCAGACAGGGAGCCCAGAAGGCATGGAGAGGAGGGAGGGAGGACAGGAAGGAAAGCACTTCTTATTTCATTATTACTTTGTTAGTAGCTGTGCTTCTTTTGCTTTTTATTTGGAATACAACAGAGCATCTAAACATGCAAAACCATCCTTCTCCCGAATTTATCTAAATAACTCAGTTAGCTGAATAGAGTCAGCCTTGCTATCAACCTACTCTTAAGCATCATTCTGCTCTCAGTTTCACAAATGTTAGTGACAAACCCAGGAAAAACTTTTCATGGTTCTTCCCTAACTACTGCTCCAGTCTCACCTTATTCCTAACACACCAAAGTCAAGTCTCCCACTCATTTTAATGATTTCAAAAAAAGATAACTATATATCATCAGTGGCAACAGAAAAGACCAAGGGACTTCATATAAATACGGGCATTTTCATAAAACAAACAGCAACAAACACCCAGACAATTTCTACCACTAAAGGCAGTATTATGAGAACTTTGGGTTTGGTCCTTCCCATCAGCAGGCAGGGAGAGGATGGAGAGCCTGCTGCCTCTACTGTTGAGTGAAAATATGTGAGCACCATTTCTGAGTGTCCCCACCCTTCCAGTTCTCACTTCCTCTGAAACAGATTCTAAGCAGATGAGAGATGAGTATAACATTTCAAAAACCATAGTTTTCAGTTTCTTCATTGCACTATGGATTAGGATCATGAATGAAAATGATAAAAATCCAGGACCAACTCAGGATTCTGCAAGAACACAGAGTATTTTCTGAGTCCTCCTATTATCCAGAGGCCTCTGTGCTTTTGCAAAGCTTTGGGATAAGCATGTGGTGGACATCCATTCTTCACTACTTTTATAGTTCAGTATGAATTTCAATACATAAAAAATGGACAACAAATTAAAAGTGTAACTGGAAATTAACAAAATAATCAGAGTTCAAAGTTAATTCTCCATACATGTGTCACTGGGCAATATACATTATGTTACCTTATACTTTAAAAAATAATAAGTGGGGCACAGTGGTGCATGCCTGTAATCCCAGAGGCTCAGGAGGCTGAGGCAGGAGGATAGCAAGTTTAAAACCATCCTCCAAAACTTAATGAGGCCCTGAACAACTTAGTGAGACCCTTATCAAAATAAAATATAATAAGGGCTGGGGATGTGGTTCAGTATCCCCAGGGTTCAGTCCCCAGTACCAAAAAATAAAAATAAAAAAAAAATAATAACAACAGCAACTTCCTCCCCTAAAATATTTCCTCAGATCTGGAGCTGGAATAATTTAAGTATTAACTACTATATTAAGAATTTTCTATGGGGCTGGAGCGGTGGCTCGGGGTTTCAGCGCTTTTCTGGCAAGCACAAGGACCCAGGTTCGAACCCCAGCACCATGTATACAACCAAGTGTTGGAGCAACGAAGGGCATGTGAAAAACTAAATAAAGTTGTTTCTCTCTTTCTTTGTCTCTCTCACTGTCCCTCTCTCTTTAAAACAAAATAATTTTCTTGGTGCTAAAGAGATGGATTGACAAATATACACATATTGGGACCAATCAGAGTCCACAGGGACAAAGTTAAAAAAATAAAAATAAAAAAGAAAGAAATTTCCTAGAGAGATTTGCATATAGAGGGTTGCAGATTAGAGTTAAAGGTGTTCTAATGACTCTGGATGCTAGTCTGGTAAAATACTGAGACATAGTGTAAGTTGAAAGGCAGAGGCATAGGGTGGGGAGGGTGTTCTCTGGTTGGAGCCGTGGTTGGATGTGTTTCTATGTGCTGTCTAAAAGAGCAGCGTCCACACATTTCCAAACACTTTTTGTCATAAGGAAATGATGGTAGGATATTTTTTTTTAGTAGTCCTAAATACTGTATTCTTAGGTGCAATGTTTCAATATTTAATATTGATAAGAATTCACATTTGTTTTTAAAAAAGAAGTTAGCCTAAATTAAATCTATGTGTGCTGAATGCAGCTTCTGACCTGCCAGTGTGTAACTTCTGCAGTCCATGGTGATTTCTTTTTTAAAAAAAATGCTTCTGTGGTGCTGGGAATCAAACCCAGGGCCTTGTGCATGCGAGGGAAATGTTCTGTCACCGAACTACATCCTCAGTTCCCGATATGGTTTATTTTTACACACCGTTGAAAATTCTAAAGCAGGGAAGGCAAAAACTTATCTCAGAGCAACTAGCTATGCTGATTCTTGTGTGGAGACCATCAAAGCTTAACCCAAGGAGACTTCTCCCAGTCAGGTACTAGGGGAGTCTAATCAGTCTAACTCTGAAAGATGTGCATCACGAAGGATTCCAGCCTCTGCCTGAGGAAAACAGAGGATGCTTTGCTGAATCTAATTAAAAAATGAAAAAATGACTGGGGCTTTTTTGGTCTCTTTTGTATCTCATATTTAGCTTGTACTTATTGCATCTTACAAAACTATTGCTCTGTAATGTGACAGATGGGAAATAAATATTAGTAAACAAAACCTTTTCCTTCAGTACATAATAATTCAAGAGGCATAATTTTCACTCAGAAAGAATTTTACTTACAAATTGTACAAAGAACTCTATTTGCAAAAAGGGGATTCAAAGGAAGGTGAAGCCAGAAGTGCAACTGGAATATGTGTTTGGGATTTTTCTTTCTAAATTGGCCCTATAGAGAGAAATTGTACCAAGAGAGAAAGGCTACCAATAATTTACCAAGTAGTACACTGATAATTTCCACCTAGAGCTATGCACAATCCCAGGGTTTGGAGAAAATGTCAGCTTCGCTTACAGTTTTTAACAGAAACAACCAGGAACCAACCTTTAGGCAAAGCTTCCTCAACCTCAATCAATTCTAGATGGCAGCACTTGCAAGGGGATCATCCCTGGTTAGTACATTCACACTTTATTCATGGTGTGGATTCGAGGGTTAGAGACTTTGAAAACCAGCACATCCACTTGCAAACTGTTCAGACCTGGTCAAGTTCATTAACTGATTCAAGCCCTGAAAAAATGCAGATAATATGACCTTCTCTACAGGATTATTGTTACGATTAAATTAGTCACTGCATTTGGAGTGTTTCCCATAGCATTATTCAGTGCTGAAGTAGTAAACTCGCAGTTAGTGTTAACCAGGAAAAAAAGAGTCTCAGAGTTCTGGTTCTAACATTACTTTCTATTTAGCTGCACATCAAAGAACAAAAATCATCTGTGATAATGCTGGAAGCCAGAAACTACCTCCAATCAGAAAGCTCCATTTTTTTCAAGCAACATATGGATCTAGTTCAACTGGAGTTTCCTGAATGAACGTGGGCCTTTGCAGACTCTGCCAAGCACGTGCAGCAGAGCTCCATCACTGGCACTTGAAACAAAGCTAATGCTCTGAAAAGCCACACATGATAGAGATTAAGCTACCTGTCCTCAAAGTGGATGTGAAGGTATTTAAAATGGAAAGGGAATGACTGAGAAGAAAAAGAATTTGGGCTCAGTCTCCTTTGTATAATCTAAACGCAGCTTGTTGATTTCTTTAGGAAATATTCCCAGAGTTAAATATAATACCATTGTGCCCATTAACAAAGTCAGTTTCACACACACTGTACATGGTTAACGTGGTGCCTGATTCTTGCTCAGATGCCTTGAACATTTCACCCTGAGAGTTGGGAAATGCAACTCCTCACCCAGTGCTAAGTGGTTTAGCGAGCTCTTGCTGCTATGCTCTGCTGCTAGGGCCACAGGGCATTTCTGAATAATTGAGTTTAAGCTTAAATAATGATCAGATGCCCCTAGAAACCTACTGACAGATACCAGACTCAACAAAGAAACAGAGGTTTTTCATCATGATATTGATTCCGTGCCATTGTAAGCATGTTATATAAAAGTTAACCATAAAATAAATTGTCAAAAAGACAACTTTTGCACTGCATCAGATAAAAGTATATTTTTAAGAATCATCTATTTTCTGTCAAATATTTCTACATACAGATTCTTGATTTGATAACATAGAAAGTACTTCATATTTTTTTTTAAATCACTGAAATCATTCTTACTTGCCTTAATGTTATTTTGGGGTTTTCTGGCTAGTATACCCTGTTTTAAGCCCCATATATTGTGTAAAGGGACAACAGCAAACCAAACTTCTTATTTGTTTTGGAAAAGAGTATCATTAACTTTTCCCATTTCAGCAATATTTGAGCATTTCAATATTTTTCTATATTCAATTCTCCATTCTTCAAGCTAGAACTGAAGTTCTACGTTATTTCTGAACATGGTGATGGAGGACATGAGAATAATGTGTTTCAGAGGGAAAAAAGAATCCTAACTTATTAGTAGATTCAGTGGAAGAGGTAATAAAGACAAACTTATTGCCCAAAAAAAGCAAATAGTAAATATCTTTGGTCAGCATACAAAGAAAGACATAGCGACTGAGATTGAGTCACCTCTTAAGTGCTGGGTCCTGTTAAACATTATACAAACATTACCTATATTTTTCCCTTATCATAGCCTAGTAAATATTCTCTCAATAGGGTAAGTAATTTGACCAAAGTTAACCAACTGATAAATCAAAAAGCTAGAATTTCAACCAAAGTTACTCCTGAACCTTAATATTTTTATAGACTGAATTGTACAGCACCATCCAAATTCATATCTTGAAGCCCTGTTCTCCAATATGACTCTCTCTGGAGATAAGGTCTTTAAAAAGGTCATGATGTTTAAATCATCATGGAGCCCTAATACGAAATGACCAATGTTCTTACAAGAAAAGAAAGAGATACCAGGGAGACAGTTTTACTGAGAAATGGCTGAGGACACAAGAAGAAGATGGCCATCTGCAAACCAAGTCCAGGTGCCTTAAGAGAAACCAAATCTGCCAACACAGAGATCCAACACAGAGTCTCCAAAACTGTGATAAAGTAAGTATATCTTTAAGCCACCCAGTCCATGATATTCTGTAATGGAAGTTCAAGATAGAACACAAATACAGTAGTCTTCTTTTTTTAAACAACTGTTTTTTAAGAGAGAAGGAGAGAAACAATTTTTATTGAGTTTTTCACATGGATTCCGTTGCTCTGACACTTAGTTGTGTACATGGATGCTGGGGTTTGAACCTATGTACTTGCACACACTGGGCAAGCACCATAACTGGTGAGCCACGGCTCCAGCCCCCAATACAGTAGACTTTGACAAGGTTTTCTATTTGGCTTATTCTATAGTGCTCTTTTTGGAGACTGCCGTGAGAGCTGATGTGAGTGCCACAGGTACAGAGATATGGTATCTGTTTTTATCACTCTGTCTTCAGGGTCTAACACATAACAGATGCTTAATCAATTATTAATAAGAGAATAAATTCATAACTGAGAAGAAATTAATCCTATAGTGATACTTTTTCTTACAGTGTTCGATCATGCAATATAAAAACCCCTCTCCTGCTCGGGTCCTGCAATACGTATAGGACTGTGAAGAGCCCCTCTCTCCTCTTCAGACAGCTCCAGGCATAGACTTCCAGCTCTCACTTGCCCACTCGCTCCTTTGATGCATCCTCTTGCAACAATGGCTCTTCGCTAAATCATCCAACATTTTCAGGGTCCCAGTGTCCTACACCTCCCCTGTCATGGATCATCTCCACCTCTCACAGAAACCTCCCTGCCCGATAACTATTTGCCCCAGGAGAACAGATGATCTATGACCTTGTCCACTAGATCCTTAGTGATAAGATAATGGGAGCCCTATAATCAATTTACCAGGAAAAATTACTTTTTTGAAAAAAAAGCCATTTTACATTTGAAAACTGCAGATAGTTATATCAAATCTGATCACCAGAGAGAACTATAAATCACCTTTCATTTATCACCTTACTTCATAGGCAAAGAAACTGAGGCCCAGAACAGCTAAATAATTTTCGTGGTCTTACAGGACCTGGCCACTCAGCCTGGTCCGCAGATGAGCAGCACTGATGCCACCTGAGTGCTTGTGAGGAATGTGGAGTCATATGCCCATCCTGGGCTCTGCACTTGTGAGCTGAAGAGCCACTTTAGAAGCAGTGACAGCATGAAGATTTGAATCCAGATTGTGTCATGACTAAATCAGGTTCTTTGCGCTACACATCATCACTGGGGCTTCTGAAAACAGTGTACTCCCACCCTCTTTGATTAGTCCCTACACAGCGCCATGATTCGAATGGTTGTCTAGCCCCTGGGTAGGAAGAGCAGATGAGACCTCAGGGTTGCAGGGCAGTCCATTTACTCTGCAGAACTGGACCTATTCAGGGCTTCCCTGTCCCCCTGTCTGCCACTGATAACCTATACCATCCCATTTGATCCTCATAATCATGTAATAAGGGAGATGTGTTTAGCTCCATTTCACAGACGAAGAAACTGAAGCTGAAATAAATAAAAATCAGCAGAGCCTTTGTATTGCTAGCTTCTCAAATTCCATCTGGGAAGAAGGACACATACCCTAAAATCATAAAGCCATTCAGCAGCAGTTCTCCAGTCACTTAGGTATCAACACTTCAAAACCTCCTGAGACCTCTCTAAAGTTCTGGACGATTGTCATTTTTTTCTTCTGCAGAATAATGCTGAGAGTCAAACTTGTAGGCGAGGGAACCCTCACTTTCTTTTTTGAAATCTTTGTCAGTATTCCCTTCAACCTGTAATGATGGGTGTCCTCTCTTCTCATGAGACACAACATGCCAGCTTCTTAAATGTGTATGTTCATTTCATGTTAGTTGTTCTGCTGAAAACCTGAGACCCTTGAAATAGAGCTAGTTTGGATTTATGATGACCATGGGTAGGTGAGCCCATGTGCTTTCTCTCTTTTGTTTAACGCTGGGAGGAAGAAGTGAATGACAGCCCATTCCCTTGGGATCACATATAGGTTATAATGCCCACACCTTAGCTTCTTTAGTCATGGTGAGATGAAAAAGAAACAGAACAGCTACAGGGAAGACCTTCAGACTCCAAGTAAAACCATGGATGTGATGAATGAAGACTGTGACTGATATTCCATATGGAAAAAAAGTGTGAACTATTCGCACAGCAGCTGGAGGAGGCACGGGGCATGCCGGGTGTTAATACTCTGCCACAAGCCATTCCTAGTATGATCGACTACATTCTGGAAGCTCCATTGACCTTGCATGTGCAATTTCTAGTCACTCTTCATCTTCAGAAAAATATCCTCTTGCTATTTGCTTGCCAGTAACAAGAAGAAGTAGTGAAATATGTTTATTCTGGCAAAAAAAAATGCTACATCTTGAGACTCTAAGGACATTTACATAAGATATTGGTAGATCCACAGATTTGCCAAGTAATATACAGATTCCTGTGAGTTACATGGCCAGTCAAGGAATCTGAGTCCCTGCTGCTGTTATTCACAGTTTTGATGCATTCAGTCCTACCAAGATTGGGTTAAAAATAGAGTGAAGTAATAATGCCAGTTCAGTATTTTCCCATTGCTTCTTCATTTAATCTGATGTAGATACTGTGTAAAAGGTATTTCATAATATTCTAATCTTTTTATTCACTGGATAGTGCATGCTAGAGAAGTGTTTTTATGGTGAGAAGCTTAATAAAATTTAGTTGACTCAGTAGGTGTGTGCAATGAGATTTTAAATCATCTCACAGTTGTTTGGTCCGAGGCAGAGATTTTTCAGTGTTCTAGTTAGGGTTGAAATGCTATGCACAGATGTGTAATTTTTCTACCCTAAACTGATGATGTTTGAACACTTGGATTTAACACTTCATAAGAATTTCAATAAAAAAGGGAATGCTTTTGGCAAAAGAAGTAAGTGTGCTTTCTTCTGGCCAGTGCTATCCTCATTGGGAAGGGAGTGCTGACACGCAATGTGAGGTTGGAATTCCGGTGAGTTTTGAGTGCACAGTATTGTGGTTAAGAGCTTGGAAATCAATCTTCTTTATTCCAACACATACTAATAGTGTGGCTTGAACAAGTTGCCTTTCTGAGCCTGTAGAAAACTAAGCCTTAATTACTTGTTTAGTAATAAGAACCCTAGGATTATTGTGAGGATTAAAAGAGCTTGAGTATGATATCATTGGAGCTTCAGTAAAGAATGACTACACTGCTGTGAAGCTGTGAATCAATCCACTTTCTTAAAAATGAATAGAATACATATCAAAGGACTCTAGGCCCTGCTGACTCCAAAGCATTTACCTATCCCATTACCTAATGGACAATCCCATTTGTCAATCCTCTGGACACAACTAGGGTCAAAGTTAAGGGCTGCTATTTTACTTAGATAGTTACAGCCCAGACCTAAAACACTTTGTTAAAGGGGCTGGAGAGGTGCCTCGGCGGTTGTGGCACTTGTCCAGCATGCACAAGTACACAGGTTCAAACCCCAGCACCCACGTACACAACTAAGTGTCAGAGCAACGAAAGCCATGTGAAAAACTCAATAAAAATTGATTCTCTCTCTCTCTCACTGCCCTTCTAACTTTAAAAAAAAAACTTAGTTAAAATTTTTATTGATATGGTCTCACTTAGGATTTAGGATACTGAGGAATCAAAATTTATAGTTAACAGTAAAAAGTATTCTTCAAATTCAGACATCAAAATTTGCATTCCGTTCACTGTATAGAAGTGATACAAAGCTGAACATGTGGAGATAGAGAATTCATCATCCAATGGGATCAAAAAGTCCATCATCCTGGATCTTGTGGCTCAGATATAAATAAGGAAGGAACTGCCAGAGACAACTGATGTCAAAGCCTAACAGTATCATTCTAGAAGACACCCAAATGCAGGTGTAAAGGCTCTGAGAAATGTCACACAAATGTCAGGATGTTTTAATTACCTTGAAACTGGGCAGGTATTAGAGCAGTCTCTCTGATTGTAGATGCACAATTAAAAAGGAAAGTAAGTCCAAATACCATCCTCAAGGATTGGGAACCCCAAACCACATAATGCTGCTAAAATATGGATCCACTCAGACAAGCATCTCATGGCCAAGACCTGCAACTGAGTTCCAAATCCTTTTTTTTTGAGAGAGAGAGGGACAATTCCTGACCTGAAATTCTACTATAGGGATATAGTAACAAAAACAGCATGGTATTGGTATCAAAATAGAATTGAAGACCAATGGAATAGAATAGAGGATTCTGAGACAATCCCCTATACCTTCAACTATCTGATATTTGATAAAGGGGGCAAAAGTATAGTGTAGAGAAGAAAGACAGCCTGTTCAACAAATGGTGTTGGAAAGATTGGACAGCCATATGTAGACAACTGAAATTGGATCCTTACCTTTCACCCTGAACAAAAATTAAATCAAAATGATTTAAAGATCTGGATATTAAACCAGCAACTCTACAATTGCTTGAATAAGAAGTAGGATCAATACTACATGACATAGGGGTCATCTCTGCCTTCCTTAATAAGACTCCGATGATGCAAGTATTAAAGTTGAGAATAAATAAATGGGATGCAATTAAACTAAAAAGCTTTTGCACAGCTAAATATTTAGTAAAGAATGTCAAGAGAGATCCTACAGAATGGGAGAAAGTCTTTGCTGCTACACCTCAGACAGAGGGCTAATAACCAGAATATACAAAGAACTCAAAAAACTGAACAGCAGTCTCACAAATAATCCAATCAATAAATGGGCTATGGGCTAAAAAGAAACTTTTCAATGGAGGAAGTCCAAAAAGCTCATAAACATATGAGAAAATGCTCTACATCACTAGCAATAAGAGAAATTCAAATCAAAACTTCACTGAGATTCCATCTCACCCTAGTCAGAGTGGCAAAAAAGAAGAACAAGGACAGATGTTGGAGGGGCTGTGGGAAAAGAAGCACATTGTCACATTGCTAGTGGTACTGAAACTGGTGCAGTCACTCTGGAAAGCAGTGTGGAGACTCCTCAAAAAGTTAGGGCTGGACCAGCTGTCCCACTCCTGGCTATTTTCCCAAAAGAGCTAAAATTGGCATATTATAGAGATACAGCTTCACCGATGTTTATAGCAACTCAATTTACTATATAGCTAAATTATGGAACCAACCCAGATGCCCCTCACTTGACAAGTAGATTCAAAAACTTTGGTACATATATACAATGGAATTCTACTCAGCTATTACAGAAAATGATATTATGGCATTTGCAGCTAAATGGATGGAAATGGAAAAAAAGTGAAATATCCCCAATGCAGAGACTCAAGGTCCAAATGTTTTCTCTAATTTGTGGAAGCTAGAATACATAGAAAACAGTATGATAGATAGATAAGCTAATAATAACCTCAACATGTATGAATTTTTACACGAACAAGGGGAACCTTGCCTAAGATGCTGGGGGATGTAGGGAAGGGATGAGGGAATAGGAAGGATATCAAGGAGACTGAAAGAAGGGAGTATGGGGGAATCAACTCAGAGGGGAACCTTTGATTTCCATGAGAAGTCCAATTAACACAGGGGGCTTAATAGAGGGAAACATGGAACCATGGGGAACCCAAGGGTGGAAAACATGGAATGGCATCAGCCTTGGCTTGCTCTGTCATTATACATTTTTTCTTGATTGATAATGATTCCCTCCTAAATGTAAGATCATATTTAATGAATAAAAAAAGGAGAGAGAGAGAGAGAGAGAGAGAGAGAGGAACAGTGAGAGAGAGAATAATTTTTATTTAGTTTTTCACGTGACTTTCAGTGCTCTGAGACTTCATTGTGTATGTGGTGCTGGGGTCAGAACTTGCACACTGGTACGTACCAGGCAAGTGCCATAACTGCTGAGCCATGGCTCCAGCCCCTGTCCCAAATCTCTGAGTGTCCAGATAAGTGTTCCCTCATTTGCAGCTTGCCCAGACTTCCATGGCTAGATCTTCAGAGAGATCTCAGGATCTCAGAGTCCCCTTTACCCACTTCTGCCACACCTGAAACCAGATGTTAACAGGAACTCTAGGTACTCTGTGTTCTAGAAGCAACAACCCTCCTTCCAGCTGTCCATGCATTCATGGTAGAGAATGGGATTGGGGCACCATAACTATCAAGCTGTCTGGCAGGCCCCTCCCCATGCCCTGAATTTTCCTTCCTTACCACTCTCAGTACAAATCTCATTAGTTTCTATACTCCTCTTGAGGTTAGTTACACCACAAAAAGCTATGATTCCCAAGCCAACCCACATCCATTAATTTTAATCTCCAAAAGGCAACACTTCCCATTGACCCCAGTTCTACACCCCAACCCTGCAAAACCCCACACATACTCTTTGCTTGCTTTTTCCCATAATATCTATCATTACACACATCCACACACTCAGTTCAACTCATGAATATTTGCTTGTCTGTCTCCCCCATAGAATAGAAACTTCACCAGAATATTTATTTTAGTTTGGGATTTTAAAAAACACAATGTATTATTTTACATTAATAAGACTTTGGTCAAAATATTTCACAAATACATATTCACCAGTGACATGTTGGTACCATGTCCTGGATATTGGCTTGTTGCAGAGATGGATATCGAATCTGCAACTTTTCAGAACAGAAAATTGACTAAAGGAAAATACAAGTGTAGTTTTTTTGGTGTCAAAATAAAAGTTGAGCTGGGCCTCGGTTTACCTGAATGTCAGGCTGTCACAGATTTTTTTTTTCTAGATCGCCCCATTTCCTTTGTCTTTTCTAAATTTTTATTTGACCTAAAGACTTACATTCTCTTGATAGAAGCAGCGATCAGGAGACAATGGCATATTTAAATTTAGCCAAGTATGTTTCAATTTCTTACAGCTTTTATTGCATAGAACCGTATAACTCCTAAGTTAGAAGCTTATAGTTCATCAAATCCACTTATGTTTAGCAACCACAGAGTCTAAAGCTCAGCTCAATTTCTCCTGTCTCAGTGTTTGTGATCAAGGCATACATGAAAGTGGGGAAAATTATTATAGGAAAAAAATTACAGAAAAAGAAACTCCAAAAGTGGATCTGTTTTCTTTGTCCCTGATATCCTTCCCTGAAATAACTTTGGTTTACATAGCGTGTGTGTGTGTGTGTGTGTGTGTGTGTGTGTGTGTTTATAGGCTGTGTGGTACCAAAAAATGTAAAAACCACATGTGCGAAGCTTTGATGATGGTATTTTCCAGCCATCCCATTTTGTTGACAACAGAAGAACTTTCAAAACTTTGTGATATTCATGTTTATTTCGAATACGAAAATGAAGTATTCTTATTTCAAAATGTATCCTGTTGTGCTTAGCTGTAATGTCAAAGCAACTGAAAGAATTTAATCACAGATGGGATGCTATAGCTAAGTGAATTAAGGAGGAAGTTAGGGTTTTCATTTCTAATTTTCCTCTTTCTGCAATGGACATCAGATGCTTAATGGCTCTACAAAATTTTGCATTCTGTAGTAAACACAGAGTAAAGGATACATGTTTATCTCTGCAGGGAGTATTGTCTATATCCCTACCACTATTATCAAGTACACGCAATTAGCATAGTCCATGCAATACTGGAAACTTCCTTTGTTTCATAGAAGGAATTCCTTGGCTTGAATTATACTTGGTACTATATTTTCCAAGTCTAGAGCAATATGATCTTTTTGTGGAATCCACAGCATGAAGCAAAACTCTCAAACAATTTCATTAAGGAAGCTTATCAGTTTTACTTTTTCCAGGTGCCATGGGGTGTTCCTGCTAGTATCATTTGCATCCAGTTTAAAGCTAATGAAAATCTAAATACAAGGAGGAGAGAAGTAAAGGGAAAAGAGGGATCTCAAACCAGGGTGGATCCTCTCATTGTGCTGAAAGGAAGAAGGCTGTGATGCCTCTTTGATAGCAGCAGCAGAGGAAATGAAGCACTGATTACAAGCCAGGTCTGAGCTGAGCACTAATATGAAGGAAATCAACATCATCTTGATTACTGCATGTGAGAAACAGATGCCACCTCCCCCTCTTTCCACTCATGTAACAAAAGGCATTGTGCCTGCTCAGGATAATTAGGTGGGAATAACACATGATGAAATACAGTTATGATAAAAGAAAGAGGTTTCCAAGTCAATAGGAAGATCTCAGGAACATCAAAAGTTTTGGCATAAATATTAAGTGATATATTTTGAAGGAGGAGGGGGAGTGGGCGATTTCTCTACCAATTGGCAACAGCTTGGTACAACTCTAAATAATATGTTATGTCATTCTGGCCTCAACAGTTAATGCCTAGCTGCCTCCTCTTATCCTAAATTTATAACCACTCTTCATACACTACTCACACAGTCTCAATCATTATTAAGCGCTTTTGATGTTAAGTGTTCTTGAAGGCTTAGCTTATGACTGCTTGAGAACCCTCCTCCCCACCGCCCCTCTTCATACTTTTCTATGTAGAAGCTCCTTCCTTTGTGCTCCAATAATATGACATTTATCCGCATCAGCCCAATGCTTCAGCCATGAGCAACTGAGTACAAGTCTTATCTCATCAGTCTCCGCAGTCCTGCAACTTGCCTAATAGTTGGTACCAAGACTTATCTTACCTTTCCTGCCCTTCATGCCTAATCTGATGGCATATATTATGCCTTCTAAAGTATTGGTATTGTTCTAAAAAAGACTTTCTGTATTGGTCAACTTTTCATTGCTATGACCAAACTATCTGACATAAACGATTTAAAGGAGAAAATATTTACTTGAGCTCACAGTTTCGGAGGTTTCAGTCCATGGTCAGCTACCTTCATTGCTTTGGGTCTGAGAAGAGGCAGAACATCATGGCAGAAGGGCATGATGGGGAGCTTCTCAGCTCATGGCAGCCAGGAAGCAGAGGGAGAAAGAGAGAAGGGTGGGAGGAAGGGACCAGAGATAAAAATACCCTTCCAACGCATGCCCCCAGTGACTCACTTCCTCCAACTGACACAACCTCCTAAAGTTTCCATCACCTCTTACTAATGTCATCAAGTTATTAATCCAGCAATGGTGTAACCACTGATGAGGTCAGAATCCTCATGATTCAATCAATTCCTAAAGCCCTACCTCTGAACATCACTGAGTTGGACACCAAGGCTTCACACACGAACCTTTAGGGGACATTCCAGATCCAAACTGTAGAAGCATCCTAAATGACAGCAGTAGAATACATTTCCAACAAAATTTTTTCTATTACTTTGAATTTAATTATATGTCCCTAGATTTGTCATAAAAGTCATTCTCTAGTATTAGAATGAAAAAATCATAGCAGCCCTTTCAATGGCTTGCCACAGAACTGTTTCTGAATAACTATTTTAAGTAACAGTTTTAAGTAACTCTGGGGGAGAATAAACACGGAGGACCAATGTGGTGTAATATATAGAAACAAACAATATGAAGGTATAAATGTGGCATAAACTAATAATTTTCTTCTGAATACGTAAGTATATATAAAATTTATTTATTAATTTATAGAGCAAGGGAAGAGCTTATATGTTAATTCTGACAGGATGAAAGGAAATTTGGCTTCTCATCTGAACCTGCGCCCTGTACAGTGAGGACTGTTAGCATGTAAGTGAAGGTCTTGGAAAACTGAAATGAGCCTTGAATCACACACCGCCCCCCAATCACTTGATCCTTTTGCCCATCTCCCTCTCCCCAAACACAAAATTGACATCCCTAATCCAGCAAGGGTGTCTGATCCAGGATCCAGGTGTAATCAAATACAATCTGATCAAGGTAAGATTGCAATGAAAAGCGGGCTTCTCATTCACAGACTCAGTGAGTTGCTGCAGGAGAAAGAGCCTCAGTCAAACCTCACCAAGCTGCGATTTTTGGCACATCTTTGACAGGTCAGGCAGGCTCAGGCTCTGCAACTCCTCAGCCCTCCTCAGGAATTGTTCCACCTCTTCACAGCTCCTCCTCTTCCAATCAAGGGTCTGACACTGCCCATTGACCACGTTTATTTTTCTGCCTTTTGGCACTGGGAGCTGGTCTGTTGCAGGATAAAAGTGGAATTCTCTGCTGTCTGCAGGGCTTTCCCCAGGGAACAGGGCACGAAACCCAAACTTATATAAAATCATATCCTGTTTGCAAACATCATATTCCCTTTGCTTCTCACTAATCTGGTCCTGTAAACCCCAGCACAGCTTGAGAGCCCATTCCTCATCTAAACAAATGCCATAAGCCCCTTTATACTTTTACAACCATGTCAAAAAATAATATTGCCTGCCAATAGTGATGTGATTGGAGTTGCCTCCTCCGAGCCATAAAAGAAGCGCAGAGTCTGTTATCAATTTCTCTAAGTGTATCAGGGGAATTATGGGTCGATTCAGTTCCAAGTTATAAATGACAACTCAAAAGCCGCAGAAGCGTTTGAAGCTGGGAGCTGATGACGACATTATCATAAAAGCCTGCTCGTCCTTGCTTTTGTGGGTTTTTTGTGGCCTATCAAGTGAAGAGGGGAAAATAAGGCTGAGAAATGACTTCAAGATTTCTTCACACAGCAGCAGGTCAGAGGCCAGGAAAATGATCACTATTTTTAGTGATATACACTGAGGAGTGAGTACTAATGTGATCCTGCACACGTTTTTGTTTCCAAAGTCCTTAAGTCATCTATTCCCTAATACAATGACCAAGTGCTGGCATTTAGTAAAATGCTCTTTTGATGACTGGTATATTTGTAATCACATCATTAAAAAGGAGTCATGCCATAATAACTAAACAAAAAGAGATGCAAACACAAAGGAATTTGGAAAACTTGAGATTGTTCACAAAATACAATTCTGGACAGCATATTTTCAGGCACCTTAAATACCATTTGCCCATTGAGTTGTTTAACTGACATTCCAATACCACAAGCAATTTTGGGGTGAATATTTAATAGGAAGTAAAGGTTTTTTGATTTCATGATGTCCTAAATCATCTCGAAAACAAATGAACCCATCAGCATTCAGTATTTATATATGTTAAATCTATCTATAATGAAGTTATGTATTCTAAATAACTAGATTCTAGCACTTAGAAATCACTGAGGATTTTGGAATTGAAACCAATTCTTAAGAAAAAATCTATTTCAACAGTTTACAAGCTCTCCAGGGTGTCCCTGTGGTGCCAAATCAGACCACTCAGTATTTTGCATGGTTAATGTGACTAGGATCCTTCTGGTGGTGAAAATTTAGACTGAGTCAAACCCAAAGGACCCAGAGTTTCCCCTTGCACTGGTTCAAAACCAAAGAGCTGAAGGAGCAAGATCTAAATAAATAAGATTATGGCTTGGTTTCTGAAGATGAAAACAAAAATCACATAAACACACAAAATGAATGAATCAAACTCGTTTGCTAGAGCATCAGCAAGTGGGAGTTTGTGTGCATGCTCATCCTTCCCACACCCACCTGGTCCTGCAACAATATCCCAGAAGATGTAGAGACCAATTTAAGAGGCAAAGTGCCCCTCTCCAGTCTTCCACAGCAGTGATGGAGCCAACCTGGACCAGGCCTCTGCCCCCTGCCTCTGCTTGCCCATACTAGGTTACCCACCACCAGTGCAGCCACCATAAGGATTAGGGCAGCATCTGGGACATCATTAATGACTTACTCTATGATTCCCCTCTGTGCTTCGTGCTGGACATACAGAATTAGAAGCAGGAGTCTTATTAAAGAATAAGAAGTTACCATGGTGTGAGTTTAGATCAGTTAAGTAGAGGTACTTTGTGTTCAAGGGGTTATGAGCTATGGGCACATCCCAGGTCAGATTTGGGAGACGAGCTCTAGGGATATGTCCTCAGTTCCCCTCTGGTGCCTGAGCTGCCTGTACTTCTACAGGAATGGGGTTTGATGCCCGCCATTCTTTCAGTGGCTTTGATTTCCTCCCTGTGGCTGTTCCCATGAAGTCGTCATGAAATTTGTTTCATTCTTTGCCTCATTTGTGAGTAAGCAGCTATTCCCTTAAAATAGCCACTTGGGATGTTAGCAAATAAGCACAAAAATCAATGAACACCATTTTAAAAGGCATTTTATTCTCTGAAAGTTATATTTAATTTAAAAGGTCCCAACACCACAGGGGGTTTGCTAAAATGAGCAAGGGTTAATGTGGGGTGGTGATGGTCCTGTGTCAAGGGTCAAAAAGCAAAAGTCACTGTTGAGCTGCCACAAAGGCACCAACTACTTTAGCCACCTTGCAGCACCACTAGGCTGAAGGTGGAGTGGGGGCTGCAGCTTTAAAGACCTTTCAGAATGCTTTCACGTGAATATACACAGCATCACTATACTTTCTGTTTTCACCCTTTACTGTGGGACTTCGGGAGAGTAACTTCTCTGAGCATTCAGTCTCATCTCCAAAATGGCTATATGTTTTGCTGACTTCCTGAAACTTGGATGCATGTTGATAAAGTGTAAAATCCAAATGAGTATTGGTTATAAAAGCCATTGTTTTCAGAAGGGGCAGAATAATCACAGGCAAGTAAACAGATATTCGTCAATAAATCTGGTATCATGTGTGATTTCCCTGAATAAAATGTAGTTATAAGAAAAAATTACCCAAAACATGATATAAAAATGAGTAGGTTTGTTCTCTCCCCTCAGTATCTAAGAAACCTCATTGATTTAAATGCCTTAGTCCTTAGAGGCCTGACCTAGAATTGAGCAGTCCTAACGTAACTTAACATTTAGTTCTGTTTCTGGTAAGGGTTAACTTTAAATAGATTGCAGGTTATAGAGTTTGTTCTAATCATTTACAAAAATGTAGACATTTTTCTTCATATGTAGCTGGATTTGAACAAATTTGTCCTTGAAATGTGGTATAAATATTCTGGGTCAAAAGCCTCTGTTAATTATTGAAGACAAAAATGGCCTCAAGGGGTTTACAAACAAAATGCCCCATAATGCAAAGCATTTTGTGAAGTTCATGCTGTTTTCACCAGGAACATAATGTATGTGCATAGTTAGTGTGATTCTACTGAAAACTGAATTCTGCTGCAGAACTTAAAACCTCTTGCATTAACCTTTTCTCCAGCTATGTAAAAATCAGGCAAAACTGGCTTCACAAATGCATGACCATCGCACAGGAACTTAAAATTGGAAGGGCCTCATTCTTGGTTTAATCCTGTTGCTCCCATCTTGAAGTTCTTGAAAATGTTTGAATGAACGACTCTGCTTTTGGCAATTAGCTCTGAAAATTATACAGCCAGTTCTGAAGTCTAGTATAACCTTTACTGGAAAAAAGTCTTAATTGTAATTAGGTAATCAAAGGAGATATTTTGTAAGCTTGTGTTTTTTAAAAGCAGTGAACAAACTTGTACTTACCCCAAGTCCACCACAAGGTAAGGAGGAAAAAAACTTTTGAGAGTCATCACCTATGCAATAAGAAAACATGAAAAGTATGTAAATTGTGAATATTAATTTTTCATGTTTATTAACATATAATATTATATCATGTTGTATTTACTATTTTACTCAGAAGGAAATTAATAAAATTTTGAACTAATTATTTAACAGTTAATTTTTGGAATACATTGCTCTATTTATATCTATACACAAGAACTCAAAGTAAATGTATATATATAAAATCTATTACCCACACGAATAAGCACATGTCCATGAAATTTAGGTGAAAAGATTTTTTTAAATTATATATATATATATCCATATTGTATATTATAATTTTTAAAGTATAATTTATAGTAACTCAGCTATTCACTAAGCATATTCATCCAATAAAAATGATACTTGATTTGTAAGTTTTATGAGACCATATACTGTCATTTTAATTATACATCTTCTCAAGTATACTTACTAGTTCATCATTTCTATTTTAGAAACAAATAAGTATATTTAAGTATAAGAAGCAGTATGTACTTAAGATATAGCTAAGGTCAAGTACACCATAAGCCTCTCCAACATCCACAGTTTTTTAAACAAAAGACTATAAAAGGATAATTCCATTTGGAGAATATAAATGCTATCAAAGTCCACACAAAAAAAAATCTTTAAAAATCATTGCCTGCTATGCCTCCAACAGGGTACTAATATCCAGATTATACAAAGAACTCAAAAAACCTAACACCAAAAATACAAACAATCCAATCAATAAATGGGCTATGGAACTAAACAGAAACTTTTCAACAGAGGAAGTTCAAAAAGTCAATAAATACATGAGAAAATGTTCCATATCACTAGCAATCAGAGAAATTCAAATCAAAATAGCACTGAACTTCCTTCTCACTATAGTCAGAATGGCAAAAATAAAGAATATGAACAATGAATGATGCTGGAGGAGTTGTGGGGAGAAAGGAACACTAATACACTATTTATGGGGACTGCAAATTTGTACAGCCACTCTGGAAAGCAGTGTGGAGACTCCTCAACAAAACTAAGGATAGAACCACCTTATGACCTAGCTATCCTGCTCCTGGGTATTTTCCCAGAAGAGCTAGTACAGAGACACAGCTACATCAATGTTTATAGCAGCTCAATTTACAATAGTTAAAGTATGGAATCAACCCAGATGCCCCTCACTGGATGAATGGATCAAAAAATTTTATATATATATAAATATATGTATATATTTATATATATATAAAATAGCAGAGTTCTACTCTGCTATTGGGAAGAATGTTGTCATGGCTTTTGTAGCTAAATGGATGGAAATGGAAAAAGTCATACTGAGTGAAATATCCCAAACACAAAGACTTAAGGGCCAAATTTTTTCTCTTATATGAGGAAGCTAGAGTAAAATCTAAGGATGAAAGTTAACTAAATTTAATTAATAAACCCACCAAAGTTGAATTATCACATAATCTGGGGGAACAATAGTTATGAAGGTCCGGGGAGAAGGGAGGGAGGGACAAAGAAAAGGGAGGGAAAAGGAGGGTTATCAATATAACTGGGAACACTCAACTCCCATGAGAAGCCAAACTATACCCAGGCAGGCAGAGAAACTCAGAAATTTCAATAATTACTATGCAAGCATATGCTCATTTCTATCTATAACTGGGAGTATTACAGAGGAGGCATGAGATCGGGAATGAGTGTAGGAGGCAGATCTTGTACTAAGATCTGGCTTAACTTTGTCAATATCTATGTATGCATGAATATGTAACAATATGTAAGACTGTTAAACCAATATGAGTGTGTATGTGTGTGTGTGTGTGTGTGTGTGTGTGTGTGTGTGTATGTATATATGCCAAAAATAAAAAATATATGCCAAAATTTTAGTTGTGATTCTTTTTGGAACTGAGATTTCATGGGAATTTTAGTAATTATTTTGTTTATCTGCAATTTAATTTTCTGCATTTATCTACTTCATGAGTAGATAAAACAATAGTAAAAGTTCCCAAACCTCTAGCACTAAAATCTCCCTGCGTAGTAACTAAATAGAAAGTGATTGAACACTTCTACTATTTAGTCAAATGGTTTTGAACTGACTTAGATGGGTCACTCATAAGATAAGTGGTAGAACCAGGTAGGGACCTCCAATTCACCTACCCCTTTATTTGTCCTACTAATAATCACAAATGACATAAATAATTCAAATTGAAAACAGATGTGTAGTAGAATTCACATGTAATGTCAGTAAAGTCTAAATAGTAGAATCTACTGTCATGGAATAAAGTTTATTTTGCAAACAATAAATCCTATAAGTTGATTTTACAAATGCAATTACTAACAGATTGAAAATGATAATGAAAAATACATACACTAATGAGGACATCTACTTATATTAAGGCATCTTCATTTTTAAAAAATGAAGGTATAATTTAATGATGGAGTGCTTGCCTGGCATGCACTAGGTTCAATCCCCAGCTCAGCAAAAACAAACAAACAAACAAAAAAAAAAATGGAAACAAATCACATTAAAGCAAAATGTTAAACTTGAATGCTGGCACAAGTAAAAAACATTTCAAAAGATTTCTGGATGGCATGCAGAATGGTAATGTTTTCTTATGTCATTGTTCTTAACAAGGATATTTCCATATCCTTGATTATTTTGCAATAGTGAATCCTTATGTCACCTGTGAATTAAAATATACATGTATATTTTGATATAGGAACTCTTCATTTATTGTAAGGAAAAAAGGGATAAAAATAGTGTTAGAATGTAATAAAATAGATTTTAAAATAATTAAAGTTATTAAACCCTAAGAGAATAAGGAAAATAAACATTAGACCTCTTATGGAGAATATTATGTCATAATATTTACATAATATACAACAAACAAATAACTGATCATTTAAATTTATCAGTGTGTAAAAATTTTAATTCACTGCATTGTCTGAATTTTATTTTAATAACATTATATTACCTTCTTAATGGGCTGAAATCTGAGTAACCACAAGACAGTAGAAACTGGTACTAAGAATGACAGGAATATTAATGCTAAGGAAAACCTTTGTCCAGAAATTATTGGAGAGAATGTTTTCAAAGTGTCACCTTACAGAATCTTGAGTATTTAAAGAGATAAATGGCGCCCATTTTCAAATCTAATTATTTCATAATCTATAGATGTCTTTCAAGATACAAAGACTAATAGGTCTGGTCATAAGGAACTTTCATTTAAACCCTTCCTCCTAACCTAGATCATAACTTTCATGAGTAGCAGTATCAATTTAACACAGAAATGCCACCTCCCATCTGTGTTGGAGGAACTGGAGAAGGTAGTAGGTTGTGCAGTCAATGAAAGAAATGGATAAGGAGAGAGGAAATACCTAGATTATTAATTTCTGTATATTTGTACATGACAGCTTTGACCTGGTCTTTTTAGATATAAATGA